>JACWBX010004240.1:0-15918 GCA_014622435.1 Polypedilum pembai
CGCCCCTTTTTGTCCATTATTTTATGTTTTTTTGAGAGAAATTTTTGTGTGTCCTTTGTTGTGCTTTAACAAGTTTGTATTATATAATACATGCTGTTTCATTCTCTTTCTCGTTGACTTTGAGAAAAAATTCTCGGTCAAGTTTGAGTGGGATTAAAAAATTATAATGTACTGTGCTTTTCTGGAGATTAACAAGCTTAATGAATTTTCTAATTTTCATTCATTTTTATATGCTTATTTGACTGCTATGCTTTACTTTGTGAAAGAATCAAAATAATTTTCATTATATGTTCCTTTCTCATACATATATAAGCACGTACTCAGCTTTGAGCATAAATATAAACAAAGGAGAAAATTTAATACTGGCAAAAGCCCTTAGATTTGTAAAATACGTAAATTCTTGCCTCTTCTGTTGAAAATCTGAAGAAATTAAACATTTAATAATAATATTTATTTTTCTGTCGCGAGAGAAATGATATCTCAAGAAAAATCCAAACTTAAAGGTAAATATTGTATTTTTTCAGGTAATCAATAATGTAAGAAATTAAGAGAAAATTTACTGGGCCTTTATAAACATCATCATCAATCAAAATGTGACATTTTAGAAGAAACGTACTCAATAAATGTTTATACGAGGGTAATTAAGAAATCAATAAAATTATGGTGAAAAGCTTCTTAATGATACTATCATATTTAATTACGATAACTTGATACAAGTATGTCTTATGTCATTAAAATTTATAATTTTTTGAACTAAAGAAAATGCCAACAAATTTTTTAGCTTTTAAAATTTGATCAGCAGAATTGAGCAAGCATAAAAATTATAAATTTTCTCAATGTAATTAACTTGCATTTTGTAAAGATTAATTGAATTATGAACTTTGTTGTTCTGCTGTTGCACATTTTTCTCCTGACAACTTTATAAATTTAATTTTTTGTATCCTTACTCATTCTCTCTCTCTCTTCTGTTATCGCCATCTCCCATTCACTCGCTGCTGCTACTACTGAATCCACTCACTCTTTCACTCTTTCTGCACAATGGTCGAGATTTTAATTGGCAGCGATGAACAGCAAAAATTAGTTGAATAAACACTCACAACAACAGCAACAATACAGAACAAAAAAAAATTCTGCAACAATTTTGTGCATTGAAAAAGTGAAGAAAGGAAAATGAGAGAGAAAAAAAGGGAAGCTCAAGAGTCGAGGAGTGTTTTTGAAAACTTAAATTATTGTTTCATAAACTCATGATTAATGTTGAGCCATAAAGTAAAAGCAGAGAGAGAAAATTGCCGTGGGGAACTACTCTCATACATATATACTATGCAGTATAGATATCTTTTTGGCGGAATATACACACGGCACTAGAATTTTATTTCACTCTTTTTATCATCACACATTTTTATCCACACAAAAAAAAGAGTCGAGTCTATATACTCTATTTTTTGGTTGCAGATGGGGCGGGCGGCAGCAATGGAGAGAATAATAAAAGATGAGAATGATTGCACTCCATTTCATGAATCATGATAAAAGCCAGCCCAAAATACCTAAAACGTATACTTTCTGAATTATATAGATATAGTAACAGAACAGCAGTAGAGGGATAAAGCGAAGCAATTGTTTGCATGAAAATGACAAATATAATGCAGTTAATAGAAGTAGGAAAAAGTTACAATTTGATTCTCTCTTTCATAGTTTGCAGTTTATAAAATCTCAGGAAATGGAGAGTGCGAGAATGTTCAAAGCTGGAAAAAGATCATAATTGAATTAATTCAACAGGATGCTTTCATTTCCACAAATTTTCGGATTTTTCGCTCGACTTAAAGCATTCATTTAAATACGCAAGCACTTTGTAAACAAAAGCAGTAGTAGAATTTTTTTTTGGATGACACACTTAAGTCATTGAATTAATTTTCCGGAATGAGTCGACCTCTTCGCCTTCTTTGTTTTCACAACGAGCTATTTTTAGCGCATTTTTGTATAGAAAATGCAACTTATGTATTCACATTGTTGAGCTGGCTGCTTCGAGATCTTGAAAATCACAATAGCTAGCGACTTCCAGTTTTTTTACATTTGATTTGTGTTATCAAGTTATTAATGGCAAACTTATTTAGAAAGCTGTCACTGATGGCGTGGTAGAAAAAGAGAAGTGTTAAAAAACTTTTATAAGCGTCATAAAAACTTTTATGAGTCTAATAAGAGTTGCTTTTTAGGACTCATAACTATACTTTATTGGCACAAACTTTATCTTTGCTAAATAATATTTTTCCTCGTGTACACATAAAATCTTTTATTTTGCAGTCGGCAATGTCGCTGATCTGGATGACAAAAAAGCGCTAAAGTCATCTGAAAGGCATTCAATTTTTTTTAAAAAACAAGTAATATTTTTATTTTGTTTAAGAATTGTTTATCACTGTCGTTTGTTTTCTTTGCCCTCTATGCACGTTAAGTACTTCACTTCACTCATTCTCTGTGCAGCAGCTCTTTGAATAAAATAAATTTTCGGCTTAAACTTTGTTGAATATATTTTATAGCACGCCAAGAGGAGTAAAGGAGGAACAATGTTTGGTAAGTAACTTACATATATGCATACGTATACATTTATAAGTAACTGATACTTTCACTTTGAATAATGACTATCTGCTACCAGAATGAACAACAAAGCGAGCGGAAGGGAGAGAGATGTGATCATAAAAGCAGCATCGTTGACGACATCTCTATATAATATATCGATATAAGCCAATGTTTTGATGGTTCAAACACATAAAATAAACTTTTGTGACTGCACAAAACAAGGGAAACTACTTAAATGAAAATAAAACCTCTCTCCCTCTCTCTTTGTCATCAAAAATGATGAAGTATATAGGGTCTTTGTAAATATAATCACGTTTATGCACTTGTAGTGATGGTGAGAATTTTTTATGTGGTGATGTAGTTTCACATAGCGATTGGAAAGGCTTCTGAAATGGATTTTTCAAATTTTTATAGTGTACGATGAGTTGAATTTTAATATAAAAGAGTTAAAAAGTTATTTTTTGTTATATGATAATTTGCTTCTATTAATAAAAGTTTTTAGATTTTAAGCATGAGATTAAATTTTATTGTAAATTCAATCCTTAAATTCCTGTAATTACAAGATTTCTATAGACATTAATTGAAAACCTTTAATCCCTTTCTATTCAGAAATATATCAATTTCATTTGAAAATTCATCGATCAATTCAATGCTGATGGGTTGAAATGTGATATTATTGTCAAACATTTTTGGAAGCTTAATACGGAAATCTTTAACCCTCAAGTAAATCCCATCATCATCTCTCTATCATTCATTCATTCATTCATGGAAAATATTTAAATTATATGTAGGCAAATTTTCTTTATGACAATACTTCTTTTTCAAATATGAAAATTTGAATTTTCCCTTAAGTTTATTTAAAAATCCTTTTCATTCATTCTCTCATTGGACATGCATATGTAGTAGCAAACATTATGTTTGAAGAGAGAGAAAATTGAAGATGGACAAAGGTGGCTTTTATAAACCATAGAATCCTCTTCGTTCTCTCGTAAATTTTGCGACCATGTATACTTCTGTTACACAAATCTCGAACAGTAAAAGAGAGCAAAATTTCTTTTTTAATGCTGAATCGTATCAAAAATTGTGAATGGAAAGACTATAAGGTATATAAATGTGTATTTACATCATAAATATTCTCGATTGAGGAAAGGAAGAGAAAAAAAAATTAGGTTGATGGATATTTTTCCTCTTATAACCCTCTCTATCCCTCTTTCAATTCAATATTTATTTTGTTCCACATCGATTGGAAAATAAGTAAGAGAAGAGTAAATAAAATTTATGCTTCTTAATATTTTTTTCCAGGAATTTTTTTATCATACCACTTGCATGATCTGAAAAAAGGATGCAGAAATAAATCATAAGTGAATTTAATTCAAGATTCATCAACTTGTATGTTCTTGTGAAAGTTTCAAAACAAAAATCCTTGATAGAAAATGTTTTTTGAGCATTTTGTTTACATGATCATTGTGAATGAGGTTAAAAGGTTATTGATTCGTATGAAATTTTTCTTATCGACATATATTAATCAAATCATAAGAATTACTTCAAAAGAAGTATATCAAATTTTTTTTATTTGCAATCTTAAAAATGTCACAAGTCAAGGCTTCTTTTGACAATGTAAAATTTCTTAATGAAATAAATTTCTTACATGTACTACACACATGCTGTTGTGAAAACTTTTAAAGGAATAATTAAATTTCTTTCTCAAAGAAACTTCAAAGCTTTGAATCATTGCACACGGCTTTAATCGCACAAGAAGCATAAAAGAATAAAAGAAAGAAATTTCAAACGCGCTCTTTTGTTTCTTTATGTCGTAAATAGAAGCGTGAAGAAAGTTGTACAAGAGAAATAAAGAGCTCTATATGGCACCTCAGCTCATTTCGAGGCACAATCTATCGCTCCTTGGAGAATATTGTTTTCTGCGCTTTCAACTTGAGAACTTATTTCTTTATCACATGTAACTAAAATGAAGCAAAGAGAGAAAGGTGTGAAAAACGGTCGGTATATGTAAATGCAATTATTTTTGCTTTCTTTTCTAGAAGAAACTTTACGTGAGTGAGAAACACAACGAATGCGAAAGTCAAAAATAGAAAACTTTGATAATTTATTATTGTTGTGTAATTTTTCTCTTTTCTCTTTTGTCTTTCCTTCTTCCATATGCGCACACGGCATCAGAATTCATGAAAGTTGTTCGTGCTCTCACCTTTCTTCCAACACCTCGATTCGAACGAATGAACAGCAATATGACATATGAAAATTCTCATAGGGAATTCTTTGATAGAGATACTGAAAGCACTTCATAATAACACCAGCAGTAGCAAGCAATGACGATTGCCTCGAGTATCTTCATCGGTTTCAGCATGTCATGTATGCGTCAGTGTAACATAAATTGATATCATTGAAATTGATATTATTGACTCTTATGATTCACACATACAAAAAACACATTCCAATCACTCTTGGGACAATGTAAGTTTTCTTTTGATGATTTATGAGGTCCATTTGAAAAAGGTGAAAATTCAGAGAAAAATTTGATTGATCCTTTTACTTTTTTGTTTTAAAAGAATTAAAGTGAACAGCTCAATCAGCTTTTTAATGAAGAGATAAAAATTACGTGGGTAATGAGATGAGAAACAGCAAATTGACAAGAGAAGCAGAAAAATTGTAAAAAAATTTTCTCTTCAAAAATTGCACCGTACCAGTGATTTATCATTTTATTACATGTTTCATGAAGTATCAGCAGAAAGTTTCGAAAAAGTTTATTCGGATGATAAATGAGTCACTATTAATACTATGCTTTTGCTCGTAATAAAAATATGAAAAGTTTCCTTTCTCACCACTCACTTTCTCCGTGATTTTTCATCTCTAAAAATATTTTCTACTCATTCTGAATACACAGAAAGAAAACTTTCACTGGTTCTTCTTTGTCTTCTCATCGGGAATAAGTAAAATAAATTTTCATTATTATTTTTCTACCACTGTTAGCAACATGATGGAAGTTCTTGTTGCGCTCGCTCGCACAGTCATACTCTTGCTCTTGCTGTCGTCCTCTCCAGAGCATCATCACAATTTTCAATTTCACAACACGATTTGAATTTTCCTTTCCAGCATTGTTACTGATTCTCTTTTTTTTACATGAACATGCAGGAAATTAAAGTCAAGTCCTTCGTGATGAATTTTGAATTTCTGTAAGTATCTCATTGTGTCTTGCTTTCGTCCTCTTCGAATCCAAATACATAAATTTTTGTCATGAAATGTTCATAAATTAAAGTGAGCTCTTGACTCTCATTCCATGCTGCCACTTGTGTCTATGTCGCCTTCTCTTAAAGATGAAATTCCATTCGAGTGCTTCAACAATTTATTCTCTCTCGTGCAATCAAAATGCCATCGATTTCATTCTTCTTAAGGGCATGACACTTCATTGAGTGAAGCGTTTGAAGATTTCAAAAGAAATGACACTCCTCACCAAATGCAATATGAGATGAAGAAGAAAATCTACATCGATAATTAAAGTTTAATATTCCCAATTAAGAAAGTTACATCTTCATATCTAATACCCTTGATATTGTTGATGCGAAATGGTACTTGTTGATGCTAGATGAAGAATGCAATAATGATATTATTCTTCAAATACCAATGAAAAGGGCTTTTTAGAATAGAAAGATGGAATTTATATGAAACATTTTCTCTCTATTGCTCTATCAATGCAATCAATCAATATTGGAAATATCAGTTTAATTAATTTTCAATAGTCCATTCTTACTGTAATATGAATTAATTAATTTTTTTTTTCTTAATAACCTGGAGAAATGATGCATATAATGAAATTTATCTCTTTATTTAATCTTTTTGGGTCATTTAGATAAATATTTAAGAAGCAAGAAAATTGAAATTTTAGAAAGCCAAGAGACAAATCGAAAGTGGGTTAATTAACAATAGCAAAATGGTAAAAATGAAAATTTAAATGTTAACAATCGAATGCCTGCAGTTGGAGAAGATAAAAAAGATAAGATTGTTTCCTGTGAACAACAAAAAATGCATCTCTTTTCAAATAAAAAATTATTTTCTTTTTATTCTCACATTATTCATCCAATTTACCTCCTTCCTTTATCTATTGCACTATTTTCCTTTTGTCTCTGGCTTATTTTATTTGAAAAATAGTGAAAGCAGCAGCAATAAAATCATACAAAAGGATTCAATAATGAGGAAGTCGAGAGGGAGAAAGTATAAATTTTCAGAAACACCAATGAAGAGAAGATAGACAAAAGATATATATTTTGTATGTATGTGGAGTTTTTGATAGTTGTGTAGAACGGATATTGATTTTGTCCTTTTTTGTGTTTTATATTTTTGCACGAATTCTGGCTTGGTCTAGCTGGCATAGAATCTTTTCTAATATTGGTTGGTAAAATCTCAACAGCATGCATAAATGAATATATTTTTGACTATAGGCACTATTTTATTGTCATCATCATATATTATTGTCGTCGTCATTGTCACCCCTGTTCCTCTCTTTCTCTCTCTTCTTCACCACATGCAGGCCCAATTTCTAATTAAAACGATAAAGCTTATTTTATTTCTATCTTTTCCTTTCAAATGTCAACTCTAATCCCTTTAGACAGTATTTTAGTGAATAAACAAACACATCTATTGACACACACAATGAGACACATACAAAGGCTAAAAGTAGATGAGATGATGAGCTTTTGAGTATAGTGTACGAGGTAGATAGATATAAAGCTATGAAAATGAGATTATTTAATTAATAAAAGTGGTCTAACGTGAATCTCTTAATATATCAGCAGAGGCAGCAGTAACATCTAAATATATATATCCAGTACTGCTGCTTCTTTTATTATTCATGCATAAATAGAAAGATGGGCATTGCGGGGATGTTTTTATCTATGAATTTTTGATGCCACTTTATGTGTAGCTCAATGGTGCTGTTTTTGTGATCTGTTTTTTTTGAGAGTATTTAGTGACAGCGAAAGAGAGCGGGAGAGAGTTTTTATGGTGTTAATGAGATGTTAGTGGCAAGATGTCTGTTTGGGGAAATGGACTTAGTTTAGGCTTAATATAAGTTTGATGTAATTGAAATTGAAGTGTTTGTTGAATTTGTTCTTTTGAGTAAGTTTTCAAGCATTCATTAATTACTATTATTAATAAAAACATCAAAGTCCTTTTTTTTCAAGACCTGAAACTTTAATTAAATTACTTAAAATTAATTAGCACAAACCAATTTTAATTAATTTAGTTAATTTAGATTGAGAGTGTTCAAGTTCCAATCTATTTAGGTTGATTTGAAGTCCTATCAAGAATTTCCTCTCTTATCTTGATAAAC
This sequence comes from Polypedilum pembai, assembly GCA_014622435.1. Lineage (NCBI taxonomy): Eukaryota > Metazoa > Arthropoda > Insecta > Diptera > Chironomidae > Polypedilum > Polypedilum pembai. The sequence continues at coordinate 7,913 of JACWBX010004240.1, forward strand.
TAACATGACATAATTACTCATAAAAGCTACACTCTTATCACATCACATTTTGACCTCTCATAACGTCAAAAAGTCAACACAACATAAAAGACTCTAAATTATTAAATGAAAATTTTCATACATAAATATTGTACATGTGTCATCAAGAAAATATTATAATACATCATCATCAAAAGTATCATCACTCTATTGTGTTTTAAGAACTAAATATACACACAATGTGAGAAAAATGGAAAGAGTGAATGAGAGAAACTTGATATTATTGCATGAACATTTTGATCTCATAAATCCTTTTCTTTTTCCAGAATATGTGAGAGCTTGTGTATATATACATATATGACACATAAATAAAAATGAAATGGATTTTTTTTCTCTTTTTTCCTTCGAGCAAATAGCATGGATAGAGAGAAAAAAGAAAAGAAGTAAGTGTGATGTATACATTAACATATAAATGGAATTTATCAAATATCGTGAACACACAAATTATAATTTTCACGCCTTGAATATGTCGGTGTTATATGAGGAAAAAAGAGAAAGAAAAGCAAGTTGACTATTTCGTATTCAAATTCAGTTCATCATAAAAGCATGCATATAGAGAAAGAGGAATAGAGAAAAGAAATTAAATAGATAAGCATGATATAGCACTTACTCTTCTCGCTAAAATTCTTATCAGTAACAATGAATTTAATTTTCTACTCCATTGTCAACGAAAATGATACTTTGCGTTTAATTGATTTTTAACGGTCCTTCCTCATTACCATATAAAAGAGCACATACAAAAATTAATGTAAATTTCTTTATGATGGACCCAAACATAAACGCTATTTTAAATCTCCATTAAAAACTTTTTCTTTATCTTTCTACGCATTTTGCGTCCTGCCCTTTTCCTTATTATCTCTTTTTATTTTTTTGATACAGCGATTATAATCTTAATGAAATTTTTCTATCTTTTATGCACACACGCAAATGATTTTTAAATAAAAGAATCTTTAAGATAAAGTGAAATCATTAAATAACTTTTTTTTTTTTTTTTGAAAAGAAACGATTAGCAGATGGAGAATGATGATGGCCTTGTAATTACAATATCTATCCATCTCAATCGTCTCCATTAAATGGCGAAATTGGAACATAATGGACAAAATCTTGTAATTTTTTCCCTTAAACTCTCGTTCTCCTTCCAATCAAATGAACGAACAAAAAAGAAGGAAAAAAATTGTTTGTAAGCGGGAAAGAATTGCAGTAAAAAATAATTTTTATTTTTATCGTTTAACCCCGATATCAGCAAGCACAATGCGATGCTAGAATGTGAATACAGCACATTTTTTATGAACAATTTTTGTTTCGCTACTTTTTTACTGCCTTTCATTACCTACTCGAGTCATTCAATACTACGATTATATGTGTCGCATCGACATAGATTCAAATTTGCAATACCACCGCGCTATTCGCTTTACCTTTATGTCGGTTGTAGAGTGATGATAAAAAAAAGTTTATCTTTCAATACTCGATCGATGAAATTCAATCTAAACTTGCTTCTACTAAATTTATTTTTATGTATCTATAGAGAATTCTCTCCATCATCTACACCTATTGCACGGGGTGTTATTATTTTTTATTTCTCTCTACTGCCACTTTTCTCCTCGTCTCATCGCCCTCTCGATGTCGAACAATGACAAATTTAATAAAAATCACTCGCAACTGATAACAGTGAAAGGTGAATGAAGATGAGTTTGAAAAAAGTTTCAATTTCTCTCAATGGGGAAGAATTTTTCATTTATTTCAAATGGATCCGTGGAAAATGCCAGATAGAGAGGCACTCTCTTGCTAATTTCAACTTATCTCATGCAAATAGAGTCCATTTAAGAAATATGAACTGAAAACTACAGCACTAAAAGTTGTGTAATCAAAATAAGTGGGTGTTGATTCTTGAATTGAACCAACTTGTTTCGCTTACTTATTTTCCTGTTGTTTGAACTATAGTCAATGAGTTATGACTCTTGCCTACTAATCACTATTTTCTGTTCAATTAAGCTCAATACCTAAATTAATTTCGACTCACTATCTCGTTCGTAATGGCAGACTGAAACGTAATGAAGAACCGGAAGGTAAAAAAGTTTTAAAAGCAAAGAATTATTGGAAAGAAATATATCTACCGGAAATTGCTCCATTGAATTTCAAATGATTTTTCTCTCTATTAAAGTCTATCTTCTTTTTGGTTTAATATTTAATGAAAAGCTTTTTTTGTGCAAAAGTCTTTACGGAAATTTTTATTCTTAAATTTTTCTTTAAATAATAAAAAGCTTAAAAGGTTTTTGTCTCTATAACAAATTATTAGACCGTGAATGATATTAATTGCATACAGAAATAGCTGACGCTTTTCTCAGAGAAACAGTATAAGATTATTTATATTATGTATGTGTGGGCATCAATGTATTTTATCGCTTGCTATGCTATTTTCAGACTTCACACACAATACAAATAAAAACGAAACCAAGAATAACGAAGTGAAATGAAAAGAATTTAAATAAATAATTAAATTTTATTCGCATTCTTTTCATTACTCGCTCTATAGAAAAAAAGCACTTAGGCGGGAACGGCCAGAGTGAAGAAAAATTTTAAACCCTAAAAATTAATTTAATATGTCTGCATTCGTTTGCGGCGAAATAGCTCTTGAAAATTCATTGAGGCTTCATGCTGTCCGCAATAATTTGAAAGATTTTTCTTTTCCCTTTTGTAGAAAGCTATAGCATTTTTAACTATGATGGTAAGTTATAAACATTGTATAGCAAAGTATTGCTTATTATAAATACGGTTCTTAATTTTCAATTTCTTTTGGCTTTTTGTTTAACTTTTTTTAGAAAGTCACAAAAAGTTGAAAGAATTGTATAGAATACCTATTGTAAATATTAAAATGTAAAACATTTACAGAAATCCTTTTATAAAAATTTTTCATAAAAATTCGTTTAAATGACAATTGAGAATATTTTTGAAAGTAAAAAGCTTTTCCCTTATGTCAATTCATATAATAAAAAGTCAAAAAAAAAACTAAGGGACATTGCAGATAAAAGTAGTGAGTAGATAACTACAAAACATTGTTTTACAACAACTGTATATGCAATAATTTTTGATCTTAACTATTCGTCGCATGAGATGATAAGGGTTCAGAGTGAGAGAAAAGCGAAAAATTTAGTGGTTTGCAGGATTTACGATAGTTTTGTTGTTGCTATTTACAACTGAAATTTTATTTGAATTTTTTCTGTCATTGCCATTGCTATCAAATAGCACCCTTGAAGCGTATACGAATGAAAAAAATATGCTCGTAAAGCTCTTTCCTATTGTTGTTTTGGGACCAGCATGTATGTGTACACAAAAATTGTGTGTATGTAAGTAAGTGATATGGTGTAATACACACTCACAAACACATATTTTGTGCTGGTAGTTATAGCCATCAGAGATGAAAACATCTATATATTTTCACATTATACCATTCACAGTGTCGAATGAAATATTAAAGAATTAACAATCGTTTGGAAAATTTACATTCGCTATGTAACATTTCTTGCCAGATTTATTAACGCTTCATTGCCATAAAAATGAAAGCTAAAAGAGCCTGAAATAGAATGGTTAGAGTATGCGTGTTAAATTTAAATCTACAAAGAATTCATTTCTTTTCTCTTAGGCAATATTTTGCAACTTTTCATTAAATTCCAGCTTAGTGCCTACAAACCTCAATAGTACGTTACCTTTAGCTACCTTAGTATAACTTACCCCTACTACTACATAAATATAGTGGAACAGGAAAATTCCTTATGTTCAATTTCAACGCATATCATAAATATCATTTTCCTCTCAAATATTAGAGCAAAAACTCTCATGTGAATGGAAAAAGCTTTTCGGTCAGTGCTCATTGTAGCAGAAATTATGAAATTTTTTGCACATACTATATAGTTCGGCAACATACCAAAAGAGATTTTCTTGTCATCATTGTCAGTTATCATATTTAAAGGATGCCTCGAAAGGAAAAGAAAAATTTGAAAAATTTTCTCATGTAAAAAGTTTGTTAATTTAATTCCATAAAAGGACTCCCAATTGCCTATTATAACTGCAAGCACAGCAAACACATACGCATATCTTCCTTTATTCTTACCCTTCTTACATTACTTTTATTATTTATTTTGATGAAAAGTGGATAAGAAGCATTGTAAGTAAGGAAAATAAAAATTATAAGGATAAGACTAGAAAGAAAAATAGAGCCACAGAGATTTGACTTTTACAACTTTTTTTTCTCCCCATAGATACTCATACTCTTCATTTTAGGTTGCTGTAATAGTAAGTATACAAATTTTATTTGAATTTTTATTGCAATTTTTTCTTCTCCGTTTTCATTTACTTTCATTGGATGTTACTTTAACAGTATTGTCTTTGTCATTACATACACTCACACACACCAAGTGTTGAGAAGACACACGTTTTAAAATGGTAAAAGATTAAAGAAATTTAATAAAAAAGCAAGTCTTTTTACTCAACTTTTCTTTTTTTTGTTAAACAGAGAAGAGTGAAAAGATATGAAGATTTTTTCATTATAATTCCTTTAACGCGAAAGTAGGAGCGGAAAATTCTATGGGGGAAAATAAGAGATGAGAAAGTTTTCACGAGCTTATGTCTATAGAAAGCAAGTAGCAGCATGAAAGAGAGAAAAGTAAATTAAAATATGATATTAATTTCTTTTCTTCGTCTTCTTTCTTTCACTTGCCTCATTCTCTCGATTTTGTCATTTTTCTCCCTTGTTTTCTTCATCATCATTCTACGAATTAAATAAATTTTTATTAAAAGTGAAAATTATACGACACTTATTAATTCGATAACTGATTTCTATAATCATCTTAGTAGTGAGCATGAGAGAAGATGATAGCTCACACTTTCTGGGTGCTTAAACTTAATTTTGAATGTAAAACTTTTCAGTGAGCGCGAGTAGAAAATTTATTTTTCGAATATTGAATTTCAAATGATTGATTGAGAAGGTTTTTCATTATTCGCATAATAATTATTCCAATAAGTTTTCAATATTGAGTTGAAAATTTTCTCTCAAGATTGAATTCGTGCTTAAAATTAAATTAATATAAAGCAGAAAATAAAGACATTTCTTTAGGGAAAAACTTTAAAGTTTATTCTACAACCACCAAAACGACTATGGGTTGTGCTGAATTTCAGTCTCATCAATTTTCTCCAAAATAACATATTCAAATACGCCATTTCAACCTACTCAATCTAATATTTGCAATTGATTACCACCCACTATAGAGATTTATTTTTAATACAAAGAATACCAAAAAAAATCCTTCCTCATCTGCTTTAATAGACTGTTAATCTTCACATTCTTTTTATGTATTTTCACAGTCATTTATATTGGTCAACAGTGTTGCTTTATGACTGGAATGTGTTTATGCTAAAATAAAAATTTGCCATAAAAAAATTTAATTTCATCCTTTTGCAAAGAAGAACAAACAATTGTTGAAAAATTTTAGTAAAACAAAAGAAAACATTCAGTTTTTGAGCTTTTATTTAATATAACATTGATATTCAATGTTTTAATGTTGCATAGCATCCTTTGAACATTAAAAACATTAAACATTAAATTATGAAATTCTTACTTAGAAAATAAGCTTTCTTGGCCATGAAAAATTTAAAAGCGGAAAATGTAAGAAGAAGTATTTCTTCATAAATGAGAATATTTTCTCAAATAGCAACAGCAGTAGTAATAGTATTATTCTAGCAACAATTAAAAATAATAAATTTCTTTTACTCTAACTCTCTTTCCTTCTCTTTTCCTCTTTCTCTCTATGTGTTGAATGGAATAAACATTTTCACATCAATCATTTTCACTTTAGGCACTGAGCTGTTCTAATTAAATAAAAAAGTGTGAGAGATGAAGAGTGGATGAAAGAAGAAAAAGGATTCGCATTCAGTGATGTTAACATTTTCTACAATACACTCATTTATACAAAAGGATGCATAGCATCCAAGGAGGAGAAGATTAAAAATGAAATAAGGATCAAGATGAAAAGCTAATTTTGAAATGTTTGTAGCATCAATCAGTAAGACGCTGTATGCTGAGATCTCAATGTAATAAAAAGTTATACATCAAGTCGACACATTCCAACACTGAAATAGCATACAAATGGAGAAGTGAAAGAAAGTTATCTTGTTTGGAGAAATGAGCATGCTGCTGCTATTGCAAACAGCTAACGGAGCAAATTTAATTGCAAACGCCCGCAGAAAAAAATTGAAATGTGTGTGCAAAAAGTTTTTCATCATCAAAATTTCTTTCAATTCTTGCTTGCTTGCTTTCCATCCTTTGATTCGAGACGAAAAAAAAAATATTGACTTTTTCACTTCACTAAAAAAAGAAATTCAAGTCAAAAAGGAAGAGGCAACTTTTCAATCAGCAATTTTTGTGATTCTCAACGCTTTCAGATTTTTTCTCTCTTTTTTTCAAAACCAATGATGATGAGAAGAAAAAGCAAGTATTTGTGTATTTTTATGGCACACAATATTGAATTCTCTTGCGATGAAATTTTTCCCTCCCTTACTTTCTCTATCTCATCTTTTTGTGATTCTCTTTTTCTCATCGAAATGTTTGAATTTCAGGCAAAAAGCATTCATTTCAAGTAGAATGTGAAAATGAGAGATTGAGAGAAGCAAAGTCATATACTCGAGAGATTGAACAAAATATTTCATCCAATTCATCCATTTGTGTTGAAACAACCCTCAATTAAATTTCATGCTTATAAATAGACATTGAGATGTAAATTTTTGAAGACAGCAAATTTCAAATTCAATTTATTCTCTCACACCTTGACAGTTCTTATTTGTTTATGACTGCTCTTTCTCCTTTTTTGTAATCTAATATGTAAAAAGTTTTCCAAAAGGATTTTTTAAGAAAGAGAGGAAATTATTGTTGACTCAGTCATGCAAACATTAATGCAACCACTTGAAATAATTTGATATTATTGAAAAAATTTCGATGATCCATGAATGGAAAATTCAAACAGAATTTTTTGGTAAGATATTACATTCGATGAATTTTCTTCAATTGAAGACTAAAATTGATTAAAAAATCTAGATGTAGACATTCAAATGTCTTTAATTATCTTTTGCTATCCTTCTATCTTTCAAAATTTTTTCATTTAAAATATTTTGTTAACCCTTTTTTGAGCATTCTAAGCCATTTTAAAAAATATCTTCATCTCATGAAAAGGAGCTGGTGAAAAGTTTAGAATGTGAAAATGTATTTTAAAAATTTTCTTTTTCAATGAAATTATTTGTAAATAAATCTTATAACACGACATGAAAGTAACTAATAGGTTCACAAGAAATTGTATGAATTCAAGTTTTTAATTAGTTGTTTTATTAAAATTGTAATTTTAAAAATTTCATTTTTCATTTCGTAACATCGAAAAATCTTCGAACCACTTTTTTGTTCATAACTCTGAAAAATTTCTTTTCAGCTTATAATCAACTTAAAATCTCTGCTTTTCATCGTAGATTTTTTAATACAATGAATCTCTCAAAAATGCTTTTTTTTAATCTCCCATCGATAGCGAAAAAAGTTTCTATACACTGAGCGAAATTGAAATAGCCCCACCTATAAAATTGACTCTAACTTGAGTTTTAATAAATGTTATTCACAGTGTCGTACATCGTTAGAAAGGTCTTTAAAAAATACTTCAATTATTGTCCTCCGACATACTGAATTCCAAAGATTTTTCGAAATTTGAACTTTTATTCATCAGATATCAATAATTAAACCCTTAAGAAGCGTGATATGCGAGTCGGTGGTACACTAAACCATCTTCTATATGGTATAACAGTCAAATATGAAGACAAACGCCTATGAGAAAAGATTTGTAAACAAGGCCATTTTTGTTTATTTCAATTTTTTCGCAAATCAACTTTGTCGATTAGCCTGGTAATAACCAGCAATCAATAAAATATTTAAGATATTG
>JACWBX010004241.1:0-10766 GCA_014622435.1 Polypedilum pembai
AGTGGTTTACATCCTGACGAAGCCTTTTATGTGCCAAATTACACTGCATCAAGGCAGACAATAAAGAGAAGTCGTCGTGATAATATTCCAGGTGAACCATTAATGCTCGACTCGTATACTGTGCCAGCTAATCATTCAAACTTTTGTTTGCTTGATCGTAAAGACAGTGAGAGTAATAGAATAATTATCTTTGGATTAGAAGAACATTTAAAAATACTTTGCGATTCACCTATTTTAGTAATGGATGGCACTTTCTCAATAGTTTCAAGACTCCTTTACCAGCTCTATACAATACATGGCCAGTCGGCGGCAGGGGAATTTTATCCTCTCATATATTGTCTGGCATTGTGGGCAAGTGTCGCAGTGGGGAATTGATCGTGGGGAAACGATTGTGGGCAAATGATTAGTGGGGAATTGTACGATTCCCGCCGGACCACCATGCACTGCAATTCATCGGCAAGCACTGGTCTATGGTCGGTATTATCTCAAAAAATGTTTATGCCATCGTGATCTACGCGTCAAGACCTTTCCAACGAGTACCAATACTTCTATATTATGAAAAAGTTGTTTTTTATCATGTCCTAATGCCAGCAGCTCATGGTACACCATGCACTTCACTTGCAGCAATCTTCACCAAAATCCTTTCCGACCTTAATTTTGGGTCGCTGATTACGAATCTGCAAAAATTTTTAGAAAAAATTTTAACCTGTGACCAGCATCCAGCTGACATACGAACATACAGACAAACAGAGCAGTTTTTTGGCCATAACTCGGTCCAGGAAGGTCCAATTGACAAGCGGTTTTTTTTGCTCGACGTGGAATTCGGATGGAGTAATTCCTATACTAGATATTTACATGTTTTTATGCAGCGTTTTAGAGAAAAATGCGAAAAACAGGTCTGTTTTTGCATAAACAATTTTTTTTATTATTACAAAATAAAATTTTGTTCCTTCCACAACATCAAAGAATCAAATTTCAAGCAATGAAATTCCATCAGAAAACCAATTGTCTTTTATAATCTCGTGTAAAAACCAATGAGTTGCTACTGTTTTGTGGTAAGTAAAAAATAAAATTTTTTTTTTTCATTTCATTGCTTTTAATAAAATTCTGCAATCTGAAACTATTTTTTCTCTATTCAAAAGCGACTTTTAAAAATGACTACATAAAAATAGTAACATTGTACCTGTATTATATTTTTTTTATGCATCACATAACGACAGTCATTATGAGCATCATAAAAAGAGAAATGGTTAAGAGAACAATACCGGAATTTCCATAAATATAAATGTGATGTGATGACCAAAAATAACGTGTATATTTTGCATTTTCAAAGAATTGACTGCTAGAAATAACCCAACAAACAAACAAATAAGAAGAACAAAACAATTATGTGGTTTAATCGTTAAGAGTAAAATGAGAATTGAGAGTGAATGAAAATAATGCGAAATGCAATAATTTTAATCGCTTCAGAGCAATAAACATAAAATTTATAACTCGAATAATGAAGTGGGATAAAAAGTGGCTAACGGCAGTCAAAATCATTTCGTAGAGAGTATAAATTTTCGTTCACTTGTCGAATCGCAATTAATGCTTTGCGGTTTGTTGAAGATGAATCTAAAGGAGCTCTTTTCTCGCTTTATGCGGGCTTGTCTATTCCAATCGTGCAAACATACAAATATCATGCTAAAACATCTACATAAAAGTCAATAAATTTTGCAAGCACTGACACTTGCTTATTGCAAAGTTGAAAGCTTAACATTGGGCTTTATATGTGAACATGTATATTTTATGGTTCACCGAAAAATTCATTTTATTTCGCATGTACAAATGGCCTTCATACACACCTCTCTCTCACTCTTCTTTTCTTTTCTTTTCATTCCATTCCGCTCTATCTAAATTGTGCATCGCTTTCAGAAGCAATATCAACTACTTTATTTTTCATGTCACATCACGACATAAAGAAATTAATTGCTTATATATACACACATTGCTCTTCTTCATTCAAACTGTTAGTAACTAATAATTGGTTTCATCAATTAAAGTTTTTAACTTGATGATCTATAAAAAGTTACAATGTAATGCATTAAAGAAATGAAAGTTTTATTTAAATAATTAGCTATTTGTGACCGCGAAAATTTAACTAAAATCGTGATTTAAAGTTTTTGACCCGCAACAACTTTGCCGCATCATCTCCATTTATGTATGTCTATGACAATGATTGAAGACATCAAGCTTTGTTTCAATGCCGGTTTAGATGAAATAGTTTCTTTTATATTTACTATGATATTGTCTATTGCCTGTAAAACCATTAATTATCAAGTGATGATGATGAAATTCTTCAAATGATGAGCGTTAATTGTTTATTGACTGGTTTTAGAATTGTGGACGTAATTCATCACCATCAAATTAATGTCGATAATGTCACGACCAAAAAATCTCTTCTTTTATGCCTAAATCTAAATTATCTCATCAACGGGTCTTGTTAAATCATCTTTTTTTTTGCGACGCACAATTTTAAGGTCGTCTAAAGATGAAATCTTTAAAATAATTGCACCAATTTTTTGCTAAATCTCCAACGCGTGTATTTCAGTTAATGCCATACGTGTGTCTCACATTTGCTCTATCGCTTGCAATAATCGAAAGTCATTGCGATATAAAACATTTTTCTGCTAGAAAGCATGATGCCGTAATTAAATTGATTGGAACATCATCATCATGTGTATAATTCTACTCAATATATTAAGTTGTGTTTGTAAGTGTGTCCAACAATGAAAATTTTGCGCAATCTCATTGGAATTTGTATTCAAATCCTTCTTTATACTACACACAGTTTCTCATACAAATTTCATTTTATTATCATCTCAAAAGCGAGACGAAGAAGTTTTTTTTATTGACTGTCAATTATGCGAAATCGCGACATTGACAATTTTATTCTTGAGCAGTTTTTCTGCTAAAATGAGAATAATCCAATTATCTTGTCTCTGTTATGTAAGCATGATGCTGTTGTCATTTGTCTATGAAATGACTCATGACGAAATGATGTTCATAAATACATTTGTCCATCAAATTATCATGGAGCATGAAAAAATTTCCTTCCTTTGCCAAATCAATCCCTTTTTTCCTTTCATGCATGCAATATTTTTTTTCTGGAGAATGAAAAGTCATATCGACCCCAAAGCACCATCAAATTAACTAAACGATTACATAGAGAGAGAAAAATCATCATCATTCGTTCTCCCTCATTCATTTTAATCCTAGTGGAAGATAGAGACAAAATATTTTCATTTCTTAATACGATTTTTGCCGCTTTTATTGTTATCACATATATAGTGATGTCTCAGAAGACATAGAAAGATAGTTTATTGGGGGGAGTGGTGCTTAGGCATAAAATTCTTTTTCTTCTCTCACATCTCTTTGTCGTCATTGGGATTTTCTTCTTTTCTTTCTTGCTGTTGTTATTTGGCAGTGATAAAAGTCAGGGACAAATTTTTTCTTGTGTTTACCGTGTATGATAAAGACAGCTTCAACCCCTTCTTACATTTTTATTTTCCATTATATTTTATTGTTGTGGAGCAGAGGAAAAAAATTATGTAGAGAGGAAAATACCCGCATTTTCTTGTGATGACTCATTGTCGAGCTCCACTTTTTTTCTCCTCTTTCTCATTTTCCACCACCCCAACATACACAAATACAAGCGAATATTCTGTGTGGAGCATATTTTAGAGTGTTCGAGAGAGATATTATTGTATGTAGGAAAGAAGATTTTTCTCTCATTTCTCATGCCAGATATGATAAGAAAATATAGACAAAAAATATTCATTTGATGTTTTTTAAATAATTGGGAGCAAGAGATATTTTTATAAAATTGTTTAAAACAGATTATGCGCTGAAAAAAACATTTTAAAACTGATATAAAATGTGGATTTCATAAAGTTATTTTCTGCCAGGAAAAAGTTAAAACTTTATGACACTTATAAAAGTTTTATATGAAATAAAAAAATGTGTATGAAAAAATTTTATGTGCATCGTGAAGTGCACTTTTTATGCCTCAAAAAATCACTTTATGAAATCTAGCTTTATACCTTGTCATAAAATTATTTTCTCAATATAGAAATAAAAATTTTCAAAAATGTTTCAACATTTTTAAAAAATTAATTTTCTGTCCCTGAAATGAGGAATAAATTGCTTACTCTCATCGTCTTAAATCTTCTCAATTTTCCAAATTAATTTAATGATTATTGAAAGAAATAATCGAATGCAGTTCTATAATTTTAAGGCTCAAATTGTGAAATTTTTCTAATCTTTCTAATTTTTTCATCAATTTTTATGAATTTTCGAATTTCAAAAGTTTTATTTTCGAAAATAAATATTTTTCTATTCGATTTTTTATTATTTATAAATTTGTTACTTGATCAAATTTTATCTACTTTTAGATTTAATTGGATAATTATTGGATCAAAGAATTTAAATTTAAGATTCGAGTTTTAATTACTTTAAATTTGAAAATCTGTCTCGTCATTAAAAAGTCTAGATATTAAATGAGAAAAAAATTATTAACCAAAGCATTAACTTTTTTTTTACAAAAATATTCTTTCTCAATTTACAATTTTTTGCCACGATTCTTCTTTATCCTCGAAATAGAATGAAAATTGCAATTTTCCTCATTCGCAATTTCTAATTTTGAGTGTACAAATACCTTCGTACTACATAAATACGACAAACAATGTCAAAATCAGACATAATCAATGAACGAAAAGGATGATTCATATTTTTTTCTCTTTTTGCTGTTATTCTACTTTTCGGGGTCACTTGTACAACAACAATTGAACTCGAGGGAGCGAGAGAGAAATAGACAAGTGAGAGTAGAGAAATTGAAATAAATAAAATAGCGGCAGCGAGAGCGTAAAGCACTTTTGACGGCTTGTGTTGCTTTATAAATTTATAACATGCTACAGAAATATTTGTCATCCTCTTACCTTATTCTTTTTTTTCTTCTTTTTCTTACACTTTTTTATATTTTATTATTTTGGGTGAAGGAAGTTAAACGCACTAAATTTTATACCAAGAGTTATTATTTATTAAATTGTGTCTTTTTTTTTATTATTTTGATGACGGTCGTAAAAGTATACAAAGATTTCCACTTCAAGTCAAGGTTATTCAGCACACACTTTTCACTTACTCTGCACTTGTGTATGCTGTGAGTGATTTTTTCTCTTTTATGTACACGACCCACTTGTGAATGTCTTCTGAATCTGACGCTGATAAGCAATGTCTCATACACAAACAATCTTGATAAAATAAGTTAATGTTTAAGAGAAGAGAGTAGAAAAATCGTCCGGAAAAATGAGAGTTTCTTGACTTATTTGACAAATTCTTGTCACGAGCAGACACACATACACTTTAATATTTCTCTTTCCTCTTAAATACAGTTTGAATCTTGTTTTCTTTTAAATCACGGAAATTGAAAATTTTCAGAAATTTTTCAGTTCATTTGCCAAAAAAGAAAGTTTTTCGCTGATTATAATTTCCGTCAACACTTCAAAGTGTCTAAATAAGAAAGTTTTTTAAGCACATAAACTAAATCAAATGATTTTTTTTTATATTTTCTTTTACCACTTTTTCTCACTTCCAACCATCTACATGAAATGCTGAAAAAAGACTGCAAACACTATGAAAAGCGGCACCGAGTTTGAGAAAAATTCTTATCACCAACACAAGTTCATTTTGGAAGGGAAAATTGTTTGCCGCACACAAATACAATGAGAAGAGGGTTGCGATAAGAGTGATATCATATGGTGGAAAGCGTGTAAAAGTATAAACAATACATTAGTTTTTGCATTAGTGGGTGTGATTGGAAAAATTTTCATTTACTTGTGTGGGTGACCCAACAACGTAATTTCCCGTAAAATAAACGTTGTTGCGCAATGATATGCAGTCACATGTATGAAAAAGAGAAAAAGTATGAATCATCATGTCCATGGAATATTTTCCTTTTTCGAGGATGTGCAAATGCTTGCCATGCTTACTAAAAATGACAAAACCAGAGAGATAGAGGAAGAAAATAAAAAATTCTTGTCTGTTTCGTGCTGAGTTGTAATGCACACATTTGAATGATTTTTAGTAAATAACAAAACAATGGAATCATCTACTGAATATTAAATGAAAATATCTTTTTGTTCTTCTTGCATTTCGTATTATATTTTGGTGATATTATTGTTGGCATTATTGTGAAAATTTACGATTATGATGACCAATATTCTAATGTTGTGATTTTCAATTGTGTAATTTCTAAAGAAATATTTTGAGCTCGTGTGGCTTTTTGTTGATTTCAATAATTGAAAAGATTATGAGATAATATCTTTCATTAGTTTCTTTGCTAAATTTCGATTAAAAAAAGTTCAAAAAATAATGTCATTCTTTGCATAATATTTTGAAATTTGAATCATTATAAAATTTTTATATATCAAAGCTCATTAATATTTTTAAAAATACATGACTTGAAGTCTTTGAAGTATTAATGATTAACATCATCGATTTTTATTAATGAAAACTTTAATAAATTTATCAATTATTGCACACATATTCACACGCATACATATTTAATTCATTAAACCATTTATCAATATCTATCAATTCCGTTCAATTCACCCCTTCTGTTTTAAATACGACTGCTTTTGCCTCAATATGTATTAAAAAACAAAACATAAAAACGTTGAACACAAAGTCAGTAAATCAATTTTATTGTTTGGATAAAAAATTTTTCCTCTCGTTGTGTTGTGTTCATAAAATTAAAGAGGAGAAAGGGGAAAATAACAGCATCCCTTCATCATGATGCAGTTGAATAAAAATTGTGAATGAGAGAAAGACTTTCATGTTTCACTAACTCATCCAATTTCCATGCTACATACAAAGAGAAATAGCGTTGTTTGTTACTTCTTTTTCGCATCGTTTTAATTAAAATGTTTATGTTTTTCCAACCCTTTACAGTCGCGTGATGAGGGTAGTAGAAGATACCAGAAGCAGTAATAGAAGTTTGTTATTTTTTTGGATCAACGCAAAAGTGTGCACTTGTGGCTACTCAGTTTTATGAAATTTTGCGTGTCCCAAACACTTGTCGCAAACTATTAAAACTGTTGCTGTTTATGAAAAAGGGTTGATGGTGTGAAAATTGTCAATTTGAAAAAAATATATATATTACGTAAGTAGGAGCTGCTGCATCCTTTATTTGATGGGAATTTTTGTTTACTCACTGTCAGAAATTTCTTTATAAAAATATGAGCAAAATCATGATTATTGTAAAAAAAGAACTGTTCTTGCGCTCACGATTTGATGAATCATTTTTGACTCCTGCATAAATAAAATTAAGATGTGTATTCAAAATATAAAAAAAAAATTAACATGTATGGAATTTCCATCCAAGCGAACAATAGCGCTCTATTGACATCACATGTTGAATCTTCTTCTAACTCTCGTATGTATACAAAATATGAGAAAAATTTTTATTCAAACCAGTGTGAGAACAATTAAGATTTGAACCGGACATAAGAATGTTCTTCTCTGTCAGCGAAAAGAATTAATAAAAATGATCAACAGATCACGATGAGAACCTAAAAATAATTTTTAGCATTATTTTTAGTTATTGATGAAAATTGAATGATTGCACAGAAAATTGATGATGATGATGATGTGGGGTGTAATAAAGAATCGTTAAATTAATAAATAAATCGTGTGTGAAACAAGACAAGAAGTTCATCAGAATAGAAAACGACCTCACGACGAACGGTCTTGAGAATTCAATAAAAATAAAATTTTCGTAATAATAAAAAACATCACACATTGCTCTCTCATGCGCTGAACTTGTTTCATTATTACCACTGCTCAAAAAAGAGAGAGAGAAGAAGAGCGAGGTTGAAAATGAAGAAGACGAAAAAAAAAGAATTAAAGTAAAGTTAATGCTGAAGGTCATCATTTTACAGAGATCAGGCTGGTGGTTATAAAAATAAAAGAAGAATAACGCTGTCATGATGTGTAACTTTAGCAAAGACAAGAAAATAAACATACATTTTATAACTGAATTAATTGTTTACGAACTTCACTTTCATTTCGCATTTTGCTTTTTGCCAATTATTCGATCATTGAGAGTTGAAATTGAAGATTATACAATAAAGAGGATTTGCTTAACTTTTTTTGCTTTTACCTTATTGAAAAAAGAATTTGCTGTTTATTTCTTAATTTAAAAATTGTTTAAAATAAAAACGATTTTGTTATATGCTAGTTTGTAGTTTTTAAAAATGTCAAAATCCTTTGATGTATCTCACTCAAAACTTCGACCGTTGAAATAATAAGTTCAAACGTAATATCACACATCTTCATTAAAAATTTGAATTTTCGAATTTTTGGAATACTTTTTTGAAGAAACAAAAGAGGTAAAATTTTAGGGTCAAATGATATAAAATAAAGCCTATTTTAGTTTAAAATATCTTTTACATTGAGGTATACTTTTTTTAAAGTGTCGAAACCTGGAGGTTTTTTTTCCTTTCCATAAACAAAATATTACTAATTCTTCGAAGAATTTCACAAAACGTTTTGCCTTTTAAATTTTTTCTTCTTCTCACTCTTTCCTCATCAGCGGAAAAAAAAATTGATTAATGAACTGAAACAAACAATATTTAGTCAGCAACAATGCGCAAAAAGAAAAGAATAGATACATAAAATTACACATAGTTTTATCTTATAGAGAATAAAAGAGTCATCAGCTTAGAAAAAAAGTGAGAGATGAAGGCAGTTAAATATAAAATTGCAAGACATGTCAAAAGAATGCTCATAAATGATTCAAAATTGAGATAAAGCTACAAAACACACTACAGTATAATTTATCATAAAAGCACTTGTGATTCTATTCAAGTCTTGAGCTGATGAAGCCACCTGAGAAATTTTTCTTCTCCTCCTTCCTTTCTTTTTATTTAGAGCAAGCAACCAAGTCGAGATGCATACTTGAATGTATATCATATAAATGAGAGACATAGTTTGTAAATTTTTTATGTCTTAATGCAAAAGAATGAAATGAAGAAGAAGCGCAATGCCACATTTACAATATACAATTTCCCATAAGTAATCTAACTGTGTGTACATAGAACTATAAAGAAATTGAAAGTGAAAAGTTATTTTTATCATTTACACACGACATTCACTCATAAATCCCCCCTTTTTGCCTATCTAGAAAAATAAATGGTAATCAGCTTACTCTTCAGCATAGCAAAGCGAGATAAAATGTTAGAATTTCATGTTGTTTATGATTTACATTCATTCTGTATAGTGATAAAATAAATCCAAACATGAAATACCGCATACTTTTATTTTTTCTCTTATAAACCAACTTATTCCCCTTTTCTTATTGGTTCTATTGCTATATTCGTCATGCTTTCTTTGAATCATGAATAACATTTTTCTGAAGATTTACATAGATTATTAAAAAAATATAAAATTGCTTTTAATTTAACGGTTCTTTTTATTTTGAACAAAAATTTTCAACGAATCTTTTTTCGTTTTTTAAATCAACTTTTAACGATATTTTTTTAAATAAAAAAGCAGTTTTAAAGATTTTTAAAAAAAAATAGGAATTTTAACTTTTTCAATGAAATTCTTCTTTTTTGTATTTTTTCTTACAATGCAATGTACTGCGATTTTCTACGACGAAAGTAATACAAAAGCCAACAAAAAACAGCCTTTTGCTAAGAAACTATGAATTTTTGCGAGTATTCACCCCTTGGGATTTTACTAATTTTTTTAATAGCAAAATATTTTGTTATATTTTCAGTTCAATACAAATTTTTACGCACCGATTTTAAACTGATTATTTTCAGGAATCATTCAATTATTTGTAACTAAATATTTTGCAAATCAATCAATTTTAAATATTCTCAATGTGTGAGCATTGTATCTAATGATTGATCACCTTATTAGCATAAAATTCAAAATTTTAGGAAGTAAAATAATCCTATTTTATCTTAATTCATTCAATCTTTCAGATTTGGTATCTCTTTTTATTCTACCGCGGTGCGTTTTGTGCATATTATTTGATGATGATTTATGGTTTCTGCATGCGTTTACTACCGCAAAATACATAAAAAGACATTGCAAGAGAAATAATAACTACAACAATTTTCAGTGTCACGTGAAGATGCGTTCGCGAGTAAGGGAAAAATATTTACAACCTTCATTCTATAATATTTATTATATTTTAAAATTCATTTATTTTGCACACACCGTTTATTTGCTAATTTGTTAACGTGTGCTGGAGAGAACTTTATTTTATTTTTGTAATTGTTGCAACAGTATTTCATCAGAAAAAAATTACAAATTGTATCTCGTTGAAATGATCGCGCGTGATAATTTGTGAAGAGAGAAAAAAGATGTAAACAAACAAGTTAAGGCAATTGGGCAATTAAACCACACACACAGCTCATTTTACATTTCGTGATACATTTACTTGCTCTTTATACTTCTTTTCTTTTTTTGTGCGGTGCCATCAACTGTTGCCTCATTTCACAACTAAACCAAATGCGGGAACAAGAGAGAAAAAAATGAGATGCCTTTTTATCTCACCAGAATATAATGTGAACCAGTTGAGTGTAAAACAGATAAAATTATGAAATTTATTTTTATTTAGAGCACAACGGAAGGAGAAATGACTCTGAGTATGCATGTTAACTTGCAACTATGAAAATTTTGCAGACAGTTTTAATGTTAATGACATTATTTATCAT
>JACWBX010004242.1:0-35873 GCA_014622435.1 Polypedilum pembai
TTTCGTGAGCATGCTTCAACTCAACATATATACATATATATCTAGCTCTAAATCATAGAACAAACGAATGTGAAACATGAAAGAGCGAGAACGAAGGAAGTGAAATTTTGTAATTTTGCATTTGTTTTTCTTCATTTCACAAATAGTTTCAACTTACCGAGGGTTTCTCAACAATTAGAGCGATTGATGGGAAGTAGGTGAGAAATTTGTTATCCATGTTTCTTTACAATTTAGTGAGAATCGAATCGTGAATGTGATCACAAGGAAAAATTTTACCTCAATTTACATATTTTTCATTTCTATTCCATTGCGGTTAAAGTGTGGTGAGACTTACTGATCGTAAATACATGCTTGATCTGCAGAAAAGAATTCAAGAGGATTATCATGATACTTTAATGAAGAGAATTTCCAATCGTCAAGTGAGTATCTTTATTTTTCTAATTGTATCATTTATCATAATATGAAATTCATTTCATGCAAAATCTCATGTCTCTTTCTTTCATAACTCATAATCAATCATGCAATGCTCGCAAAATGAAACAAAATCAAGTTGGAGGAAGTTAAACGAGAATTGGGAATAATGCTGAGACCGCGACCTGATATTCGAAAGTTTTCAAAAGTCCTCTTCACCGCACAGAGCATTGTATTGGTATGCATAACATCACATTTTACATGACACGATTATCATTAACTTATTTCGTCATTTTATTGCTAACGACAATTCCTTACGAGTGACATTTTTATGGCAAGGCAAAGAAAAGTAAGAAACAGTGTGATAGTGTGTGAGCTAGCTGACATGTTACGTAAACTCTTCATATTATTATATTTCGTGCAAGTGAGAAACACATCCTCAATATTTATGGGTTAAGTTCACTTATATTGTTCGTTTTTTGATTGATGCTAGTCAATTTTCTCCCTACCTTTTTTTTATTTTTACTTTTTCCTCGTCTTGTTTTCTTCAGTCATTTAACAAAACTGGTGCGGATCACTTCATAAACTCATTTATTTATTCATACTGAATTTCAAAAAAAAAAATGTCCAATCAAAATATTCCCTCTTTTAATTTTTATTTTTTAAAGTCTTTTGAATTGGAACGTGAAAGACGATTAGGAAAAGCATCAAATAAATTCTCAAGAAATACACAGTCGTATATGCGTAACAGAGATAAATTAAAAACTGTTCGTGCAAAAAATGCAGAAGAATTAATTAAGCAAGGAAAACGTTGGGAGCGTAAAAGGTACATGATGGCCGATCAAGAACGCAATAATGAAATCGAGGCAAGAAAAGAACGTGAAAAAATGCTCGAGAATCATACACTTTATGTTTTCGATTCAGCTAAAATTGACTTGAGTGGCATGGATCTGTCGAAAATTAAGAATAGAAAATTTACTGAATGTGAAATCGATCTAAAAAATTTTTTGCTCAGTGAACGAGATAACCGTTTGATGAAGCGGATTTATGAGAGTCAAAAGCTTGAATATTTAAAAGCACAAGAAAAGTATGTACGAAGAGTTTTACGAACAATAAATTTACCTCAGAGGGAAAACAGCTCTAACAAAAGATGCAAAAAAAATAAAGGAAACGAAAAACAGCTAAAGAAAAATGAAGAAGAAAATTCTTTTATCAGATTGGTTTTCCCTTCGAGTGTGCAAATTTATTTTGAAATTAAAATTTCAACGATCGAAATTATCAAAAATTTACACTATAACAGAGTTTACTCGTCAATGCCGGCAAAAAAATTTTCCCTTATGAAAATTGCGAGAAGATGACAGTTTCGGAGAAAAAAAATTTTCTCCGTGTTCTTCTTTTGTTGATTTTTGTTTCGTTTTGATTTATCTCCATTTGCTCCACTTTTTCGTGCTTTTCTTTGAAGCTGTCATCCACTCGAAAAATTTTAAGGGACAACATTAAAAGCTCTATAAGTTTATAATATTTACAGCAAAAAAGTAATGCAAACATTAACTACGCCAACTGCTTTGAGGTCACAAGATATATCTTCTTTTGAGGAAAGACAAGAAAGTTTTTGTCAAGATAATATCAATGAAATTGATGAAGAGAAACATGAGAAAAAGATAAACATGAAAAGATATGAATATTTTTTTCAACGCACTCCGGAAGGAAATATCAATAAGTCGAAAAATGAATATGAAGATCCACAAATTGAAAAGTTTAAAAATTCAGAGGTGAGAAATAATTTTACAATAATTATTAATACCTTAATATGTTGTATTTTGTTTAGACTGTAGCTGAAATGTATGCGTTTGCTGAATTAATTGTCACAAATGAAGCACGAAAGAACAAGCTTTTAAAGCATATTAAAATAATCAAAAAATCTTTGAAAATTAATATGGCTTTATTAAAAGGCGCAGGACACTAAAAACTTTTTAAACATTGATAGAAACAACTTGATTGCAATTTATTATTATATCAAATTGGAAATTGAATTGCTCACTAGAAATAATGATAAACATATTCATATTCTAACATACAACAATTGCATGCATGTAGGTCAAAAATAATAATTTAGAACATGCAATAGATTTTCTTCAAACTTCTTTATATTTCAATGTTTATCGATTGAGAATCTTCGGATACTCTAGAATTTATCATATGTTGTTAAAAATCAAACAAAATGTACTCTTCGAATTTATCTATAGACTATAGTAATAAAAAATTAATTAAATATTATAAAAAAATTTTGAAATTGTTGCAACGAATAAAGCTTTAACTGTATAAATCAAAGCCTAATAACCAATGGGAAAATAATTCTGACGAAAAACAAAAAAATGACAAAAGAAAAATTTTATTCACGTTTTCTCAACAATTCTAGCCTCTTGGCTCTTCAAAATTTTGGCTCTTCAAATATATTTAGGACAATTCTTTAGTGTTGTATTAATGTAATATAAGTGGTATAAGAACTGAAAAACTTGTTTAAATTCAATTTTCTTTATAACATCTTTGTTTACAAATAATGACGAAAATGACGAAAAATAGCGAAATTTTAAACCTTTCGTCAGAGTTATTTTCCTCTTGTTAATAATTAAAGCGATATTTAAAATTAAAAGGTTTAATCTATATCTGATTCGCATAAAAATTTACGATTTATATTAACGTAGAAAAAATATTTGATTGATTTTTCACCATAGAATTTAGCTCAGTTATTGTTTAAGAAAAGTGGTGAGTTTTTATTTTCATATTGTCTTTCAATAACCTATTGATAAGGTTGTTGAAATATTAAGATAAACCATTGAAAAAATTTACAATACTTCATTAGAAACTATTCATATAAAAAGATTTTTTACTAAAATGCGTCTCTTCCAATTATAGGTGGTGAGTTTTCGATTTTCTTTTTACAGGTTTAGACACTTATACAAGCTTATAAGCATTATGAATATTATAAGTAAATTTTTGACTAAAATGTGAATCAAAGTGTCTTGATAGCACTATAAGGTGGATAAGTGGGTTTATTAAAAAAGTTCATTAATCAATATTATTTATGATCTCAAAGTGTCCACAACTTGATTTATGTAAAATAATTTATTCAACAAATATATTTCGTTCTTCTCTCATACATTATTATTTTAATTTCATCATTCATCAAGTTTCTTTGCATCAAAAGTTGTAAAAGGTAGAGATAAATAGTGTAGCAAATGAAATAACAAGAAGTTAGTCAATTATTGATAGATTTTTTTAAATATTGCAAAAATCAAAATTTTCTCTATGAAAAAAAAGATATATAAAAGTGAAAGCAACAATGAATAAGGAAAAACATTTTTTGTCATTGAAAGTGTAACAAACAAATAAGATATTGTTCGTATAAATTGATTCATTGTAAAAAAATTTTTAGCAAGTATTTGCATGAATATAGTGATTTTTATTGATAAAAGGGTTAAAGAAATTTAAAATTTCTCAGTAGTGTTGCGTGAAAATTGATTTTCCAAATCTCTACTTATCGTGCAAAAAAATGAAAGTACTTTTTCGGTTGCCATAGCAAAATTTATCGATCGATCTTGAAAAGTGAATCATCCATTCCATTCAGAATCATCTCCATAAATAAATATTCATAATAGCTCTTTCGTGTGTATTTAAGCGATTCCTCCTTTTATAACTTTCGTGTTTTTTACTCTATCTCCTCTCTTTCTATCACAGCAGACAATACACATATACATACAGCAGAAAAGAATATTTCATTCTGTTTCAACAAGTACTTTATCAACAGAACGAACAACGTTCATCACAAAAGCAGACAAGCACGAATTCATAATAGAAAAAAGAAAAAAAGTTTTCATTACGCGGCGGCATACACAGAATTTATCATTCTATATTTTGAAGATTCGGTGCAAGCAATAAGAAATTTGTTCCTTTTATTTACTTGTCATTGTAATTAACGTCACCAAAAACTCGTATCATGGCTGAGGGATTTGGCATCAACTGCATTAAGTATCTTGTCTTCTTTTTTAACTTTCTGTTCGCTGTAAGTACTCACATTTAATTAATACTCATTTACATCATTGAGACAAATGACTTGTAAAAACAAAATTCTCTCGCGCTTTTGCTCTCATTTCTTCATATAACTCTACTTCTTCTCTTAATCTTCATTTATTCTCTTTCTCTTTTGTTTTCTAAAAGTTTCTATTCAAACTATAATTGCTTTTGTATTTAATTATGTTAAATTTTTACCACAAAAATGAGCAAAAGTGGCAAATTATCAAAAATTCATCATAATTTTGAACTTAACAGCGTAAGCAAACATTTCCACCACAACGGTTTTCATCGATATTAATTCCAGAATTTTTTAATAGTTTATAATTTCTCCATCCCATTCCTTACTTACTTGCAAATAGCTTCATGTCATAATCAGATTAAAAAGTTTTCAACCATACTTTTTATATTTCTCTTCGTATATATCATTAAATTGATTTATTTCCTACATATGAAGAAAACAATGAAAAATATCACATCATTAATCAATTACATGTTATCATATTTTCCCTTCTAGATGACAGGACTATTAACAATAATAGTCGGTGCGATTATTCAGAGCTCATATCATCATTACGAAAACTTTATAGGAGAATCATTTTGGAGCGCTCCAATTATTCTTATGATAGTGGGTTCACTAATCTTCTTCATATCATTCTTGGGATGTTGCGGAGCATTACGAGAGTCGTCTTGTCTGATATTAACCTTTTCAGTATTCTTACTGTTTGTTTTTATCACTGAAATTGGAATTGGTGTTGCTGGATATATTAAGCATGCTGAATTGCCTGGCATACTCGAGCGACAATTCAATAGAACTTTGGATGACTATACAACATCAATCGAAGCGCAACAAGCGTGGAGTTTAGTTCAAGGCGAATTACAATGGTAAATTTCGAATATATTTATATATAATTTAAACATCATGTAACGCTTATTATTTTCAATAATTTGCAGCTGTGGAATTTACGGACCTTTGGACTGGAAACCAATATTTAAAAATAAAACTTTACCCTCCACCTGTTGCCACATCCTTCCAGTTAATGTAAAAAATTGTGAAGTGAAATACTCATCTGAAGACGGCTGCTATCAAAAGCTTTTAGATTTCCTCGATACGAAATCATTGCTATTAGGGGGTGTTGGTGTTGGAATAGCTATAATTCAACTTCTTGGTGTCATTTTTGCATGTGCACTATCACGAGCATTCCGTGAAAACTATGAAACAGTTTAAATGTTTTTTTTGATTACATACACATACATGAGCCATGTTCATCAAAATTATTATTACAGTAGTATTTAAAATTGTCATGAAGCAACAGCATTAGAGCTTACAAAACATTCTTGACAATCTCTTTGTGGATTGAAAAAAATAATCGAGTTTTATTATGTTGCTGAGGCTAAATATATTAATATTTTTTTGAATTTCATTCCTATAGTATTCGGTAGCAATGTGTTAAAGTAGTGATATAAAAAAAGAAGAAAATGTGTTGATTTTATGTTAGAATTTCTAAAAAGCATTTTGAAATATTTTGAAGCGAATGAAGTAGAAACAGGTCACAAAAACTGTTATAAGCCAAATTTAAAAAGACATTGCAAAGTGAAAGATGAGTTCTTTCATATCAAAAACAATATTTTTCCATTCAAAAAATCAACATTTATTGCTCTATGAATGTGTAACTGAATTTTACTCAGTCACAATTCAATAAGATTTATTCACATAAATTCATCTACCTGTTTTTCAAATTCTCTCTCATTTTTAATAAAAATTATACACTGAAGAAAAAAAATTAAAAATCTCGTTAGGCCAGTTATATATTAAGATTTTGTGAAAATAAAAATAAGAAGTAGTCGCCAAGCGATATATTGATCTCCCCTATTCCAAACATTTTGTGTTCATGAATTTATTTCTGAATTATATTCCATACATGTTATATGCAGGAGAAATGATGTTTTATTTTATTCCTTAATTAAAACCTGAATTCATGTATGAAAAGTAGAGTTCCGTAGTAATGTGTTTTTTCCTCAAATAATCTTCAAGAATAATAATAAAAGAAGTATGTCGCGATGCAGACAGTAAGCTTACGTCCAATAATAAAAATAATAGAAATGTGAAGAGACATTAAATTTAAATGTGTAAAAAAGTAATATTGACTATGTAATACTAACTTCCTAAATGTTTAAGTATAAAACGAAGAAAGAATATTTGATGAAAGTGCAAAATAAGAGAAACAATTTTTGAATGGTATTTTAAATATGAGAAATTTATTGATGAAACGATAAAAAAGAAGAACATTTACAATAGAATTCAAATTTAAATTTTATCATGCTTGAAAAAGCCAAGTTTGAGAAGTTTTTCTTCTTCTTTTTTGAAAAAAAGAGAAAATAAAACATTTACATAAAAATGAGAGTAATGCTGATGATATATGTACTTATTTGTGTAGGTATGAAGCCCATTTTATAAACTGCATTATATTTTACTTTCTTCTATTTTGCTCAAGTCTTTTCTTATTATAATAACCAGTTTAATATTATGATGATGAGGTGCTTTTTGGCAGTGAAATGTTTTTATTTTAACTTCTCAACTCTTTTTTTCCATATTTTTCATTTTTCTTTATTGCCTAAGGCATACCTTCAGTTTGACTGAATTTTAAAATTTCTACTAAATGAAATTTTTTTGAGGGTTGAGGTCCTTAAATTGGAAATTTCTTTTTCCTTATAAAACTTTTTTTGATTTTCTCATGGCGACTTAAATACTCTTTTCGCACAGAACCAGATCTTAATAGTAATATATTATTAATTTTCAATACAATTTCTTCGGCTGTTGTTGGATCACTTTCAAAGGTATTAATTTTTAGTGTATAGCTAGAATAGCTCGTAGTTGATTCCGCAAATGAGGTAGATGGTGCAAACGATAGAGGATCATAATATAAAGGATTGTATGCAATTCTAAATTCAAAACGACTAGATTTTCTTTTAGTAATTTCACAGAATGCTATCGCATCCATACTGTAATGTGAAGATTTTGATTTGAAAAAATAATTTGAGCTCTTTTGTTGGAGTGGATCAATCTCAATTTTCTCTGCCGATATACCCAATTGAACTTCTGTTTTGAAATGCTTTTTGGTAACTAGAAGTACACGAAAGGCGCGATAAATAGGAGCATCAACCATTGAATCATGAACATTCATTGCTAGTTCGTTCTGACGAATGTGTGCTGATGGAATTGATCGATTTGTTTCAATAGACGCTTGACGATTGACTGGGAGATTATTAATGATTGTTGTTGTTGTGTCTGAATTAATTGAAAGTGTTCTATTTTGAAAATATGGCGGTATAATTCTTTTTGATAGTGCCAGAATATTAAATTGATACTTTGAGACTTGTTCTTTTAAATCTAATGCTGGAAAATCTAAATCCGGCTCACCTGTCTCATCGCTAATAAAGAGGCCATAGTTTTTAACATCCTCAAGTTGATCTGCATATTCAGGATTTAAATTTGTACATTTAAATAAAATATAACCGACGAATTCTTCTATTTTTGCTGTTGAATGGACGCAACATTTGATAGGATAGTCTCTGAGTTCATTTATGGGTGTAATAAACACTTTAATTGTCTTAGATTCGTTGTTTGGGTATGATGAGCCATCGAAAATTGAATACTCGCGATATTTATTTAATTTAATTTTAGGCAAAGTCTCAAGCTGCTGTGTTAGTTTTGATTTGACGGTTTCAGGTTCCAGTGACATTTTACTTAAATCTTTTCTTACAAACAGTTCATTATCATCTCCAGCCTCCTGATTCAGTTTGATAACTGTATCGTCAATTTTTACAACTTTAATTTGACTCTGTTTTTTCTTCATTTCACTAATTTTTTCTAACTTTGCTGCTGTATTTGTTCTAAATCGAAATGCAAATTCTTGGGTGAAATTTATATCGAAAGAATTACCTAAAAGATCTTCTTCATCTTCATCATTATTGTTTATCAAATCTGGATAGACATAAAATGAAATTTCATCACTTGCTGGCATCGAACTACTCCCTGATGTCCCTGATACAGTTGCATAAGAATTGGCTAAATTTTTTGCTAAATTATCAGAACTCATCACTAGCTCACTTATTCCTTAAATAAACAAATGTCAAAATACAGATATTATTGAAATCTGATCAAATCAATCTGACCTAAATTGAGAATTATAATTTTATTTTTCTTACACACCCGTATCATCGGTACTTATGAAGGAATTCCTTATATGAGACAGAAGCCACACTTTATTATTAAAAGTCGCCATTGAATTAATAATTTGTTACATTTGTGTAGAAAGCAAATATAGATTTTTTTTCAAGAAATGCGTCAATGTTTTTATTTTTATCATCGACTGTCGACTAAAACATGTCGAATTTATTTCACTGTATTGATCTGAAAATAAAGTACGCCATTTTTGTTTCTAAGCTAACCGCTATTTTATGCGACTTAAATAAATTTTTATTTACATGTTTTAAACAAGTTATGTATTTTGAATTAAGTTAATAAGAGTTTATTATAGTCTGTTATTTTATATTAAACTTAAATTTATGTTTGTTCAACATGTCAAATTCTGTTAAAATCAAAATCATTTCTATTTTTAATCCGCATGAATTTTACTTTAAATTTGTTGATGAGAAATCTGAGCGAAAAAATGAAATTGCAAGGAGAAAAGTATTTGATATTCAAAAATTGCTTGAAAATTACCGTTCTAAAAAAGTTAGCATACAAGACATAAAGTTTGGTGAGGTAAAAGTTCTATTATAACTTGGAAAATGAATAGAGTTTTTGAAAACATTTTTTATTTGACAGGTTTATGGATGTTATATTGCAAATTGGAGAAGATGCGTACGAGGAAAGGTGGTTGAAAAAATGAGAAACGGTGAATATAAAGTATTTTTAATTGATCATGGTTTTTTTAAACATGCACAAGAATTGTTTGAAATCAATCAAGAATTAAAGACTCCATTCGGACATATTCAAAGAGGTTCATTGCCATTAAAGAGTGCTCAATGGCATGATAAAGCACTTACTATTTGTAGTGAATTGCATTCACTTAAGGATTTAATGGAATTTAATTTCATTCCAATTTATAAGGAAAATGATATACATATTGGTGATTTGTTTGTTATCGATGACTTGAATAGATACTCTGTAACTGAAAAGCTTATCACAAACAGTTGTGTAAGTAGATGCACTGAAACAAGCGAAATTTTTAAAACTTTAGTTGAAAAAAAGGAAATTGGGGTTTTCTCAAATTGCGATCAACCAAAGCAAAAAATTGAAATTTTTCAAAAGACATCGCATGAATCAAATCACTTGATAATTCATGATTTAAATCTCAAACCTTTTTGGAACATTTCTGATGTGAAATTTCCTAATTTTGAGAAACAACAATTTATGAAGAAATTTCCTTCAATGAGTAATATCCAGTCGTATGTGTGGCCTCAAGTTTATTGCACCAATCAGTCTGTCATAATGATATCACGAAATCAAGATGATCTTATATTTTCATATTTGGTGCCATTACTTGCTAAAATTATTTACAATCCCGACTTCAAATCAACTACGAACCTTATTGGATCAAAAGCCATAATCTTTGCATCATGCATAGCTAAAGTAGAAAAAATTGCACGATTTTGTAAGGAATATGCATCAGATGTGAAAGTTATTATTGCAACTGGAATTTGTGAAGAAAAAAGATTCGAATTGATTAATGGTTGTGATATATTAATAACAACTCCTTCCGCTTTTGCACAACTAAATAAAAATACTTCGATTGATATCATAAGTGAAACTAATTTGAAGCATGTAGTTTATGATAATTTTCGTCAATTATCATTAAAATTTGAACAACATATCAATAAAATCATAAAAAAATTTCTCAACTTCTCACAACAACCACAATTTCTCGTCACTTCTGATTCATTTACGAATATACTGAAATTCAAACTGATTAATCATTTACAAAAATCGGAAACAATTTTATGTATTGATGATAATCACTTTGAAGCGGCTTCATATGTTGGAATGAACGTATCGATCGAATTCATTACAAAACGTTACAATCTCGATGAAATTCTCTCAAATTATTCAGAAAATCACGTAGGAAAAACAATTATTGTTTCTACTGATGATGATATTTGCAAAAAAATTGAAAAGCAACAATCTGAACAAGAGACAAAATTTATCTATTGCAATGATGTAGATATTTTGAATGAATGGAATGAAAATACTGATTCTAAGAGTATTCTTGTTACATCAGATATCCATTTGGAGAAACTTGATGTAAAGTGTGCACAAAATTTAATACATTACGACTTGCCAAATGATTGGATGACATTTTCAAGACGGTATCGAGTAATGACAAATTCAATAACAGATAAACTCGATGGTAAAGAATGTTCATTGAGTAGTAAAATATTACTTCATGATGAAAATGTTGAGCATTTTGTGAAATTAATGGACTTTGTTTCTTCGCAAAATCTTTCTATATCTAAAGCATTCAGAGATATTCTCGAGGTAAAGCATAAAAATTAATTTTTAATAATGTAATGGATGATTGATTTCAAATTTTCATTTCTTCGCAGAGAATTAGAATGAGTCGTGAGAACACAAAATGCGAACAGAATGTTTCGATTTGTAGCAATTTGCTGCAGCTTGGAAAATGTCAAAGAGTTTCATGTTCGTCTCGTCACATTTTGAGCAATCAAGATAAACCATTAGCTCATCTTCCACCTTCAAAAAGCATAATTAAATTTGATTTAATTTCCGTACAAAGCCCAACAAGTTTCATCATTCGAATTACAGAGCATTTTGACACTCAGAAATGGATATCGCGTGATGAATCAAACAAAATTATTCAACAGCATTTAGTTGAAATGCAAGCGTTTTGCCAAAACAAAGAAAATGTTCTGGCAATAAATGAAGGAATTGTTGGAAGAATTTACTCTAAATTTGATGAAAAAATGGATCTGTGGGTTCGAGGAAGAATTATCGAACGAGTGTAAGTTGTATGAATTTAATTTTTTTAATTTTATTCTATAAAAAATGTATGAAATTTTTTATATAGATCACAGCAAATAGTAAAACTTTATCTGATTGATTATGGAATAATCTCACCGAGTTTGGAGAATAAACTTTTGAAATTGCCAGAAAAATTCTACAAACTGGAGCCATTAGTTTGCAAATTACAAATACTTGATCTAAAACCATTAGATATGGAGTACAAATATGATGAAACACATACTCATAAGTTGAGTGAAATGATCAAAAAAGTTGACAAGGAGAGTGCTATATACACTTGTAAAGTTGAAGTTATTCTGTACGACATTATCTTTACAAAATCATTTACCTCACGTCATAACAAGTTTAATCTCAAAAATGTTCATCAAAAGCTTAAAATCAGCGAGCTTGATGAAAGCATGAGTCAAAATCTTTTTGAATTAATTTCAACAGTGATAAAGAAAGAAGAGGCAAATCCCATAAATGAAAGTTCGAAGAAATTTTGCGAGATAAAAGTCAAAGAAGATGATTCTAAAAATGCAACACCTGTTGCTATCAACTGGAAAAAATTAACTAATGGAATAACTTATGCAATCAATATTTCACATTATATATCTCCATATTCTTTTTTAATCGTAAAAAAAAATGATGAAAACATGGTATTAAAAAAAGAACTGAAAAGTATTGAAGAGAGTAGCACAATTGAAAGTTTAAGCACATTCGATGTCGGAACAATTTGCTTATACAAAAACGAAAAAGTTTATAGAGCTCTAATTTTATCTGAAATTGAGAACGAAATTGAAATTTTGCTCGTCGATTATGGTGAATTGAGAAAATGCGACAGAGCAAATCTGTTTCAAATTAAATTAGAACATATGAGCTTAAACTTTCAAGTTGTTCATTGCGCAATGATGGGAATACAACCAAAATATAATATGAAAATGTGGCCAATGCTGCAACGCAAGGCAGTAAAAAATCTAATGGAAGGAAAAGATTTGGAAATATATATTATTGACAAAGATTCAAGAGCAAACAGTTATAGAGAGTTTGGTATTAACTGTTATAAAGTCTTAATCTTTGATGCAAGCACAAAAGAACGATTAGATAAAATTGCAGTTGAACAAAAAGTTGCTGACATCGATTTGTCAGTTGATGATTTGAATCTGGGTTTCAATATACAAAATGATGATAAATTAAATGAGAGTGATTCAGATTCAGTTGAGTGTGATGGTATTACACATTCAGTTCATATTGGAACGAACCTTGAAAGTCTTTTGGGTCTTAATAAAAAGATTGAAAAAAAGAATTCAATGGATTCAACGGTAGAAATATCTTCTTCTCTCAAATCATTCCGCAGATCTGATTCTGGTTTTTCATCAAATTCAACTGCTTCAAACATGTTGGAATATGTTTATAAGCCCCTATACATCGAGTGGCGTCAGAATGAGTTTTTGATTTATCTCTTGGTTAGTGCACACGATTGCAAAGAGTACTCTTTAACAATAGAAGAATTTTCATTCGATATTATTGTGAAAAATATCAATGGAGCGATTGAAAGAACTTTTATTCATCCTTTTGGCAGATTAAATGTTGAATTGTGCTCACATCAATTAAGCGGTTCAAACATCATTGTCAAATTGGCGAAAAAAATTTTTGGTGAATGGCCGCGACTAACAAAAGATTGTGATAAGTCTCAATACATCAAATTTAGTAATGAAAGTGTATCACAGTTTGAATTTTACTCTAGCACATCATCTTTATCTTCTATTGACTACAAAGGATGCGATGGTGGACCAGCTGATATGTATGATTTTTCAAATGATAATACTGAAAGTGATAACGAATTTCAGAATACATCTAGTGACGAAAACGACTTATAATTTTCATAAAAATATTTTATTCGAGATATTATGATGATTTCTATACAAATAAACTTCCAAAATAAATGATTATGATTGAAAAATTCTCACTTATTTCTTGCTGCTAAATGATTTAAATCCCATAGTTTCACGCATCATTTTGAATTCATCATCTTCTAATTCTTCATATTGTTCCTTATTGCTTGTGTTCTTAGATTGCTGTGATTTATATGTTTTTAATGGATCTTCGTTTTTCCTTTTCAATTGTTTAAATTTTTCTTGAACTTGCTTTAAAGAGCTTCTTTCAATATTGTTGGTATTTCTTCCAAGATTCTTCTGATGATATTTGCTATTCAAATGTAATATAAAACTGCTAGAATCATTACATGTTTTTTTACATAAGTCACAATTAAAGTTGTTTGAAATTGAAGACGAATTTTTAATAAAAGTTTTTCCAATCAAAACTGGTTTCGTTCTCAGCTTCAAATCCTTCTTCAACAGCTCTTTTGTTGCTTCCTTAACTTTATTCTTGGATTCGTTTTCACTTTGTTCACGTTTTACAGCTTTTAATTGAAATTCTTGTTTATCCCAAGTACGACGAAAATTAGCCATGTTTTTAAAATTAGAAAAAACTTTTCAATGTTTAAAAATTTTTAAGAATAAGTTTAATTTATACACATGCATATTTGTTTATATGTATAAGTATAATGTGATTGAGAGAAAACGAGTTTTGGGAGAAATAGGCATATTTTTTATACTTGAATCAATGATTAATACTTTCGCTCTCATCCAATGTCAATGGAAAAAAGAAAACGAGATAGTCTCAGACAAAACGACGACGCTGAAGGTTCGTGTTTTTTGTTCGCCATGAAATATATTTTAGGTAATTTAGACATTACTGTTATAAAAAAGTTGTTAATCTTCTATATGATGCATTTCTGTTTAAAGTCATTACTCTTTTATT
Organism: Polypedilum pembai; assembly: GCA_014622435.1. NCBI lineage: Eukaryota > Metazoa > Arthropoda > Insecta > Diptera > Chironomidae > Polypedilum > Polypedilum pembai. Next base: position 14,330 of record JACWBX010004242.1, read on the forward strand.
AAACGTTGTTTTGGGACAGCATCAATCTCATCCTGAAGTAAATTGTGATGAGATGGTAGCTCATTCAGGAAAGTCTTATAGTGAAATATATGTGCCTCACGAGAGTGATTGCAATAAATTTTATCAATGTACCAATTATGGATTAGTCGCGTTGAAATGTAATCAAAATTTAGTTTTCTTTCCTCATATCAATGGTAAATATATCTGTAAAGTAATGGACCATTATGGTCTTCTAAATATTTAAATAAATTATTTGATAGGCTGTGTGGTACGTACCAAAGATAATTGCATCACATGGAACCAATGGCGATCGTTAAATTATTGAAATAATCAGATTATGGATGTGAAGTAAATATATGTACTTATGTATTTTGTTCCATTTAGGTCACTATAATTAGATTACTGATAATTGCTAAAAACATTTAATAAAAATTTTTACGATAACCTTCAAGTGCATTAGAAAAAAATATTCCGTGTTTCCGTTTTATTCTTAATGTGTAACATTTATTAGTTTTATTGATTTCAATCTACAGCAAAACCTGAAATATGCGTGAAATGATCTATTACTTTGAAGTGTAAACGGTGAGAAAAATTATATGTACAGAAATATTCGAGTTTAAATGAACCAAAATTGATATACGCAAATAAAGCTTCGTCATGAGTCACAAAAATATGAGATGACTTTTTCTTCATATTCTCTTATATAATAACACCATCGAAATAAGATAATATATAACAATATCTTTTTATTGCAAATATATTTAAATTTTAAATTAATTTAACCACGTTATTTTCAATTAACTATCCATTATTATTAATAATTAATTAGTGCGTGTCACAACGTTCTTTCTCATAATTGTTTTATTATCATTTTATTAATTATCAACTTATACTTCGAAGTCTTAATTAACAATTAACAAGACTCTCTATCTTCATATACTTACTTACATCTTACACACAAATAAAATTTCTTATAAAAATGAAAGTAATGAAGGTAACTTAAAAGTTAATTTCATTCACAAACCAACACCTATCTACTACTCTATCAATTTATATTATTCATATTCAATAAAAATGTGAAATGAAAATATTTGCATTTATTTTACACTCTTTTGATCCTTCATCTCATCTCAATGCCATTTTATCAATTAAAATAAGGCCTTTTGTGCAGAAAAAGTTGCTCTCATTAGATTAATTTTTTGATTTATTTGTTTGATTGATCGATGACAGTATATGTGAGTAAAAAATTTCTTGTTTTTATAGCGATTTTCACTTCACATTTTATTGTTTGTTTAATGCATAAGCTTATTAGATTTTTGTTAGTAAAATTTGTTTAAAAGATAAAGATTTAATATTTAGACAAAAGTATTATTTTAAAGCATCTTTTTGGTTATTCATCACCACTGGTTAAATATGAGTGTATTATGTATGTAAGGAAGTAATTTTGTTAGTAATGCACAATGATGTTAGCTGATGTCAACTGGATAAGACGACGAAGCATTTCTAAGCGGTGACGATGTGGTTGATGGAAAATCTTCATCTGGATATATTTATCCTATATTTGGTGCAAAAGAAATAAATAACAATAAGAATTTTTTTGCGTTATAATTGTGGATATATTTTCCAATAATAATTTAATCCATAAAATCCGTATAATTAAAATTATATATTACAACGAACTTATAAACTGTGCATTTTTTTGTATTTCTACTTCTAAATGAAAGAAATTTTTCTTAGTAGGCACGTGTAGCTACTTATATCATATTCTCTTTCGAGTTAAAAAATTTCGATTTTGTGGCATGTGTAATTAATTTCGAAAAAAAAACATTGTGAGAATGTGTTTGCGTGATAATAAAAACAGGTCATCTTAAATTTAAAAACTTCATAAAGAAGAATGTGCAAGATTCTAAAGTTTCTTAAAAGTCATATGAATTTGCTTCATCATTTCTACTTTTAAATGAAAGAAATTTTTCTTAGTAGGCACGTGTAGCTACTTATATCATATTCTCTTTCGAGTTAAAAAATTTCGATTTTGTGGCATGTGTAATTAATTTCGAAAAAAAACATTGTGAGAATGTGTTTGTGTGATAATAAAAACAGGTCATCTTAAATTTAAAAACTTCATAAAGAAGAATGTGCAAGATTCAAAAGTTTCTTAAAAGTCATATGAATTTGCTTCATCATCACCTTTGCGAACTTTAAAGAATATTCTGTAGATGATGCCTGCAACTAATCCTCCTGCAATCGGCCCGACCCAGTAGACCCAATGATTTGTATAATTTCCCATTATCACTGCAGGACCAAAGCTTCTCGCTGGATTCATTGATGCACCAGTGAATTTAATCTGTTAAAAAAATAATGATTTAAGATTCAGTCAATAAGTATTTTTCAATGTTGCTAACTTACGGCAGCAAGATGACCAGCTGTAATTGAAAGTCCAACAGCTAATGGAACTGAACCTTTAATATCAGATCGTCGTCCGTCACATACACCGTGAACGACAAAAACCAAAATAAATGTGATAATTGCTTCAATAAGAACTCCTTGACCAGTCGAGAGTGATTCGTGAAGACCAGTGACACCCAAGCTACCTACATAGTCGTTTGGTGTTGCTGCCTATAATTTTCATAAGAGAATAAGTATTTAAATTATTAAATAAGGAATAAATAAAGATTTTTAGGAATATTAAAGATTTGTTTATCACACGCGAAGAAAAAGTCATGAAAATTAGGGCTTCTCACTCAGGATCGGGATTTCCCGAAGTGAAGATTCTTAAGATTTTTTTCTGAAACATTTTGGAATCTAAAATTTTAATATAAAACGATGTTTCAAATATTAAAAATTTTTAATTAAATTTTTATTTTTGAATAATCGAGATCGGGATTTTGAGAAACCCAAATGAATATACCTAAAAATTATATGATATTATCATATAAAAATCTCACGAAAGATGATTTAATAATAAAATTACGTTTTTAACGATCAAGTTATACATCAGCACGAAAAAGAGAAAATTAATCACGATAATGCATTTATAATTAAAGAGTCATGATCTATTACAATGTGCACAACAAATAATAAAAATTTGCATTCATATCTTAAATATCTGATTTCAGTATCAATTCTCATTGTTACTAGATGAAAAACAGATATCAACAGCGGCTGTCTTGAATTTTTATGATTTCTAATTGACATTAATGGAATGTTTTTCAAAAGTTTCTATAATTAAGGAAGGAAAATTCCAGTAATCATTTGATTTATTTACAAAATACATGCAATTATCAGTAAAATGTTGTCGTATTCTACGAAAATTTATATCAGAAATATTCAAGGACAAAGTAGGAACTGAAAGTCCGCACCTTTTGTTTGAAAACATAAATTTAAATAAAAAAGTAAAAATGAACAGAAAAAGAGAGAAGGTGCCGCTTCTTTATGAATAAAAGAAAAAGAAGAAAAAATACAATCTAAGAAGGATAGGCGTTCAAATTATAGTCAACTGAAATTATTTGAGCGTGAGAGATAACGATGAAACGTTGTAATGCCAATAGTCGATAAATTCATATCAAATTAACCTATGCAGCAAGACAAAGTGTATATACAGAGCAAAGAAAAGAAAACACATTCATCTCGTGCATGCATCATGACCTTGAACGAAGAGTTTCAGTGTGAGGCCTTTCTGTTATTGAACTTGGCGTCTTGTTCACGACAACAACTCAAGTTTTTCTTATTTCTCCATCCATGGGAGAATCAAAGAAATATTGAATTGCAGTAATAGTAATGAAGGAAAAAAGAGATGTATGACAAGATTAGAAAGAAATTGAAATCGCGCATCAGTAAAAGAGTAAAACTTAAAAAGGAAACTTGTAGAACATTTTATAATTACCTTAATGATAGCAGCACCAGCAATTGCTCCAATGCATTGTGAACAGATGTAGAATAAACCTTTGAGAATGCTTACATCACCAGTAATCATGAGACCAATTGTTACAGCTGGGTTGATGTGACAACCCGATGTATGCCCGAATGCCTTAAAAAGGATAAAAAGAAAATAACCTTTTAATTATTTGTTTGTATTGGGTTTTATTATTGCACTCAAAAAAGAGATTTTCATTAATGAATGAAAACAATTTATTTATTCAGTCATTCGAATAAACATTTAGGCGTGAACACGCTTCGACCACAATCCCTAGATAGTAAGTGCAATCATGCAGAAATGTGCGTAAATTATGAGCTTCGGAAACTCAAATTGAGATTAATTATATTTTAGTGCTAGTATTTTTTTCTGATGGCAAATAACCATAAGAGATCACTTTAAACTTTTAAAATACAAGAGGCACATAATGGCAAAACTTTAATAAGTAACAGCAAGCGCATTATTGTTGCCGAGCAAAGAGCAGAGGAAAAAAGTTAATTAAATTATAATTCTTAACATTCCAATAACATTTTCTTTTGCTCTCTCATGCTGTTATCACATATATTAGTCTCGAGAATGTTTTAATCCAATTAACTAAAATGAGAAACTTGCATATTTATATTTACACAATGAAATGAGTAAAGAAAGAAAATTCAATCTTGATGCAATAAATTTAATGGCTATTTTTTAATACAATTTAACCACGCATGATCACAGATTGGCGCGAGAGCAGTTACAAATTTTAATTGCAGTTGTCAGACTACAACCGTCAATAAATAAATATGTGGATCAAAAAGCAATCTCTTTGGACTCTTTTTCACTTCTCTATAATATTGATCTTAATTGCACTATAAAATATGCGTTTCATGCACTTTATTTTCGCATGTCTTACAAATCAGGTTTTATTTTGCCTTTTCTACATAACTCTGCCGTCAATGACCAATCGAGCACTTGAACTTAAAATGTTAAAGATTTATGACTGTGCGTTGTCTTACGTATACCGGAGTGTGTGTATACATATGAATTTAATTGTATCATTAGAGATTTCTTGTTAGTTGAAGGATTTATCGGTTAACAGCGACAAATATTGTGAAGAATTTAAAAAAAAATTCCAATCCAAGTGATGTCACAAGGCGAGAATGATCGCATCCGACTATTATTTTCATTGACTACCCAAAAAATATTAAATTGCCGTAAAAGCATTTGCAATGTCAAATTAATTGGACTCGCAACTTAAGAGAGTCAAATTGACCTTCAGTTCTTTTCTTTCTTCAATTTTTGCATGATTCGTTGATGTAAGTTAAAAGCAATTAAGATATGAAATGATTTGTTATGAAACACACAAGTTGAATTATAATTAAATCGTCACATCTTGCAAAAGGTCTTATAATTTAAATAAGCTTTTGAATCTGCTGTTTGCAATCATTTTTATCTTTAGATGATAAGTGAGAAGAAGAAAAAGAACATCAATCATGAAACACAATGTTCTACTGTTGCTACTTATTTAAATAAGATCTCCCTGAAGGCATTTCATTATGAAACACAGCGACTAAATTGAAAAAAAAATAATGAGATGAATGCATGACAATGAAAAATAAAAACTAAATTACATTTAAGAATTTTTTAGGAGGAAAATAACTCTAAGACTTTTTTTTGGTTTTTTTTCGTCAATGATTTTAAACAAAATTTTTCATGCCAAATTCTAAGCTTTATTAGTTGTAGAAACTAGGGATTCTCAGTTTTCGGGATCGGGATTTCGCTCATGAGAATGTTAAATTTTTATAAAAAAATTTTTTTTGAAAATGTTAAAATTTTTCCGAGGGGGTGACAGCTTCTACGAAAGAAAATTTTTACGAAAAGATTTCGAAATATTACGAAGGTTTTCGAAAGATTACGAAATTTACGAAGGATTACGAAAGATTTCGAGAGACTACGAAAGATTACGAAAATTTCGAAAGATTTTTGAAAGATTTCGAAGTTTACGAGGGATTATAAAAGATTTCAATTCAAAATTTAAACAAAAACAAAAATTCCGAAATTTATTTTTCTAAAATTTCACTATTTGCTTAACGATTCTTATCGAAATCAGATAAACGCACAAATCAAATAAATAAGCATTTAAAAATGCGTTTGTCATTGTTTCAGGTTGAAATAAAAGAAAATTTTTAAATGATTTTTTAGAAGAATAAAAAATGCGCAATCAAAATTAAAAATGTGATGCAAATTTCATAACTTTTTTAAAAATAACCGAAATTTTTTCTGTTTGTCAGTAAAAATAACTGAAAAAAGCTGAAAATTTTGGTTTGAATTTACGAAAATTACGAAAGTTTACGTAGGACTACGAAAGATTAGGAAAATTAAAATTCTTTCGTAAAAGCTGTCACCCCCTTGAATTTTTCTCTTCAGATTTTGAAATTTCTTCCTCAAATGTAGGCAAATTTCTATTTTTGAAAAATCGGGATCGGGATTTTGAGAAGCCCTAGTAGAAACGTTTCGGTATTATTAATAAATGATGTTTTTAGTGAAATCAAAAGTTCTTTAACAGACAAAATAGAAATTTTAAATATTTTTCTACAGAACTGCTTCCCCTGGATTTTGCTCTCACTCTATGAATTTTTAGAATCAAAAACAATATTTTCGTTTTACTTAGTCAATCATAAAATCATATGTGCAAAAACAATCTTATAGACAATGAAAAGAACTTTTTGAATTTCAATAGTATTTATATTAAATGATGTCATTGTATTTTAGTCTTTATGAGATTTCAATGAGCGAAAAACAACGACATATAATCATGAGATGAGAATTTTGTTATTTATGCGTGTATATCAAGATTTGTGGGTTTTAGTATTTGACATATTCTGCTTATTTTTTATTTTTAATTAAATTTATGGATAAAGAGTTAGAGCTTTTAACTAAATTCACAATGTAAAGAATATTTATGACTTTAAAGGTTTTTTCTTATTTTATTTAGTAATGAGATGATAATGGAATTCAGTGAAGAATTTCCGCACGACACATCATCAACACACGAGAGAGATGATCTCAAAGGGTATGAGCGAAAAAGAGGCATTAAATTAAATGAAACTAAAAGTAGGCTTGCCATTCCTTCAATTCTCTCTTTCCCTCATGACAAGGCCAAATGTGCCGTTTTTTACATGAAAAAGCCATGATAGACTAAAAGAGAAGAAAAAATTAACTGAGTCATTTGAATCATTAAAACAATTATGAGAATAACAATGTGCACAAATGAATCTAAAAAATGAAAGGTGTTATAGATGACAGTCGGTAGATGATGAAAATAGTGAAAAAAATCCTATCACAATTGTTGTTTAATGAAAATGAAAGTATATCCCGAAGATTGGAGATTGCTATCACTATTCAACTAAAAATTATGTCATACGTTCGAATCGAAAGTGTTGTGCTGTTTTTTTCGCAATTACACTTCTCTTTCTTTTAATTTTACTCATCATAGATCATCATCAAAAGAGACTTGAAAATTTCAATTGATGAGTAGCATGTAGGCACAAGTGATAAAAAACTCATCAAATAATTTATTTGCACAGATAATGATCTCTCTTTCTTCATAACAACAATTGAAATTAATGTGATTTATTTTCGCCAAAAAAAAATAAATTTAAAAAAGACAGCGAATTTATGCTTTCAATTGAACTGTGGTAGAGTTGTTATTCAACAAACTTTTTATTATAATCTATTGGTCAGCTCTGATACATGAAAAATTGGCGTTAAAAATTTTTAATTCTTAATTCAAGTTCAATGTGGAAAAAATAATGTTTAATTCGTGTGTATCAAATGATGAATTTTTTGATATTGCCGAAAATGACTCAACTTTCATTGATTCACCAATAAAGCATCATTAAAAAAGACAGATAAAATAATTTAATTTAAATATGTATATACCACCTGCAGTGATACTGCGAAATTTACTCCAAGCTGTCATTTCAATTTGATTGATTTATGTGACGACAGATACCAAGAAATTCAATTATGTGTTTTGTAAAAACCCATAAGAATCAAAAGAAATGTGATCAATTCTGGAGCAAAAAAAGTTCAATTAGGTGATTTAATTTAAAATTTTCTATTTTTAATTTGTAATCGATTAGATGCACATGCATTTGTTTGAAGAATTTCAATTTGTGATCTGAAATTGACATTAAACTAATCAGACATGTCGTGAAACTAACGTTTAGCTACCTAATTGGACACCATAAAGATATTTGATCGTTTATAAAATATCAACTAAGTTTCAAATTAATTAATTTTAGAGAGAAAAAGTTTGCCATTTGTCATTTTCACTCGATGTCGTGTTGCAAAATGCTCTCGTGGATCAACTAAAGCTATCTGTTGGAAACCGAGCAGAAAAAGAGACACTTTGACATGTCTATGTCCGAGCGGGAATTGAATCTGCTAAGCTAACTGCTCTTATAATGAGTTATCGTTGTAACCGGATTCTATAGAATCCAACACTATCTTTCTTGTGGAAATAACAACCTAATTTTGCAATTATTCTTTACGTAAATTTCTAAAAAAATCTATTTTGTGAGAAAAGAAAAATATTTGAATGAATTTGTTGAAATACTTGCTACTATTTTATTGGCTATAGTCTTATTTATTTGCTTACGCAATAAGATAAATAGTTTATAAATGTAATAAATAACTTTGCAGGATATGCGTGAAAAATCTATTGAAAATATCATGACACAAAGAAGACTTATTCAACACAATATGGGTCACCATACATATAAGTGAATATACACCTTTTAACAACTCCTACTGTGAGAGTGTCAAATAGTGTGCAAAAAAATACATATGAACAACAAGCAGCATTAATAAATCATTAAAAGGCATTTTAATAAAATAATATTTTTGGCATTATAGTGACACACAGATATATAGAGACAAATTTTTGCCATTGAAATGGAAAGTCATGAATGGAAGCTGAATAAGCACATGAATATTATGACTCATCCACTGTCGTTGTTGTTATTGCAGAGCAAAGAAATAAAAAGAAAAGGTCGACAAAATAAAACTTGTCGCTCATCATCTCGTAAACACATTAAAAAAATTGAAGTGAGTCAATCAAGCAGCTTCACATCAACAATTAAATTTCATTACTCTCTTTACTTAAGTACTTTTCCTCTTCTTGCTTTTTCTACTACTTGCTATATTTTCACAAACAAAATAAAAAAAGACAATAAAAAATATATACAAAAGAGTGCAATGCTTCCATTAAGAAAATCCCTCAAATAATGTGACGTTTATTTGTATTTAATTTAAATTTCATGCAGAAAATATTGACTATTTATAGGACTGATACAATATTGAAAATATTGTATTACTTAAAGATGAGTTGAAAACAAAGGTTTTATTGATGAGTTATTGAAATTAATTAGGTCAATAATTACCACACGCATTCATTTTTACTCACAAAATTTTGTCAGACATTGCCATATAATTGTGATAAATAAGTTTGAATTGACTATAAAGTTAAACAAATGATTCTGATCCCTTAATTTAAACTTTAAGTTCCATTCAGATCATTTGAAGTTTAATGTTATGAATGAAATTGTTGAACTTGTCAATAGTACTTTTACACTACATTTGTGGTTGTGTTAATTTGAGATTAACGGTACTTGGTTATTTTTGAGATCAAACTTTTTTTTCTGCACACACGTCTATTATGAAATTACTATGAGCAGGCGCGCGCAAAAAAAGTTGACCCGAATGGAGTGAGAAACGGCAAACTCAAGATCAAATGTTTTACAAGTTGTACACATAGCTCTTATAAGCTGAAAGACTCTTGAATTTAATGAACTTGAATGGATGTAAAGCAAAGTAATTGACAGCATGCAGAGAGTACATTCCCCTCGTGGTCGACCAGAAGAAAGAATTGAAGAAGCATTTCGCATTTCGCGCGCACTTTGATGCCGTGATCGCGGTGAATTACTGATCATGTTACAAAGACCATATCGACTTTCAACTACGGTCATTTTTTTCTTCTTTTTCGCACCCATCACGATCATTGCCGCTGACGTTGTTTATGTATAATTTAAAAAGCAATTTTTCTCGCAAATTTTTTGACTAGACAATGAGTATGATGATGAGAAACAAGCATAACTTATGTTAGACATTTCGATTGTTTAAATATCACAGAGACGCGTAAAGGCTTGAAATAAATGATTAATTTTCAAGGCATCACTGAGTTCTTTCACATTGATTCATTTCAAATTGATATTTCTGCATGATATCATTACACGAAAAAAACGGTGTGCAAAGCAGCATCAATTAGATTTATGGAATGAAATAAACAAAAATGTTTTCATTTTTATGGGTTAGTCTATGTATGGAGCTAATAAACTAAATACAATTTGAATGATGTGTTAACACTCCAAATCGAATTTGATTGATCTTGATTTGTTGTCTTTCAGTTTTGACTTGTTTAATTCAAATCTCAAGTTCACTAGCTTCTTTAAAAATTAACTTTTTTTCTTTCACTTCACATGACATCATATGATTCATTGTTAAGTGTACACAAAAATATGAAATAATAAAAGACCTCTATTCTGCCACAACCCAAAAAAGTCAAATTTTCCAACCTTGACTATGGTATATCTTAATCTAAATACTCTCATCATAATATATGTTTGCTTTTATTCATGTGTGGAATCTTGAAGTAAATCACCAAACACAAATAACAATGCATTAAGAAGTTAAGTACAAGTGTCGTCGCTAAATTGTTTAACATGTGAGAGGTAACTATCAAATGAAAGGCAATTATTGTGCATTATGTTTTTAAATGAAAGATGAGCAAATGACATGCAATTGACTGTTTCATTGCTTATAGCAAGAGTGAAGAATAAATTGTCTCAGTTGAGTTAGCGAATGAAAAAACTTTCAAAAATATTCCCACAATCACTTGCCATAATAACTATGATCGGATTAAATGAGATTTCGCGCACTAAATTGATATAATGCACAGATCACAGCACTTACTGTGCAATGACAACGGCTGATATATGTAATTTAAAAAATTGAGTTATATTAATAAATTGCCGGTATCATTTGCAGAAAGCGTTGGTGAGCTCTATGTCTGTATGCGAGTCAATTTTGGAAAACATAATTTTTCTGTGTCAAATATTTGCACGAGAGATTAGTATTAAGCACATATATTGCATTGGAACATTCAGTTGAATTCACAGGCATTACGTACTTCAGTTATCATATTGCGTTACATTGACATTAACAGCAGTTCGCTTCATAAAATATTTCAATGTTCATTTAATTGAAAGCTTTTTTCGATTTATTCTATTCAATCATTTTTTTAATTTTATTTTCAATTGCTTTTTCTGCAACAAGCATTTTTCTGATTGCAGTGGATATATATTTTTAGCAATTTTTAATTATTTATACTTTAATTAAACGTCACAGTTGGAAATTATAGAAAAAGTTATCATCTCACGATTTATCTTCAATTTTTGGGCTTCATAGCGAGACATTGAGACTCATATATTTTTTTTAAAATTATATTGAAGCTTTCAAGTAGGTAGCATTGCGTGCAAATCGAGTAGCTTTTGTTTGTGGTAATTGCATAATGATGTTTAATCATGAATGTGTGTACAACAAGAAAAAAAATGCTTTCTATCTCTAATTTTAATTGACATCATCAATTAACACAAAACCATGTTTTACTTTTTTTAGCATCAAATATTTAAATTTTAATTAGCAAAAATTGTCGCGTGTTAGAGCTAAACAAGGATAGAAAGAGAGAGAGAGGAGAGGCTTAAAAGAGAATAAAATTTGCACTTTCACTATATTTGTGTCGTGAAAAAATTAAGTCTCACGTGATTTCAACAGCCACTTAATTAATGAATTTTTTAAAAGCACGAGATGTGACATTGCATGGCAATGGTTTATTAAAAACGAAATTTTCACATGTTCATCAAGAGACGAAGAAAGAAATCAGTACCGGACGACAATGACGGTATTTGTGTATTTTAAACTCTAATTGCAAATAATTGAATTGAGCTGCTCATTAAAAGCACACCCAATTTTTTGCGATCAGCTTAGAATGTAAAATAAAAGGGATTGATTAGCTGACAGAATAAAAATGGGAAATTTGTGTCAAATGTAAATATAATAGAGAGTAATGTCACCCATGCAATATCTCATGAGCTCAGTTGAATATCTATAGTGGCTAATAAGTTTTATGCTCACTCTAATTACAAATTGTTATATTATTCACAATTCTACATTATATTGCTACGTATAATGACAATAAAAGTGAACGACTAAAAATAGAAACGCACTAAAAGTAGTGTAAGCTAATGGCAATAGGCAAATGGCTCTGAATAGTTTCGTTAAAATTAAAATGCAATTTTCAACTTCGCAGACGACGCACAAATTGCAATTCGTTGAGCTCTAATAAAAATTAGTCCATGGTTTCAGATGTCGGCAAATGACAATTTAATGACCTATGAATTGCGTAAAATAAATGTCTTTATGGCTACTTCTCTTTTTTCACTCATATTCATTGAATAAAAATTATTTTACTCTCTCTTTCATTTTTAATGCGATAATTTTAATGCCGACACAAGCTATTGTTATCAATCAAAAGGCTGTTCTGTAAAAACTATATAAAAACTTTCAATATAGTTCAATCAATGTTTAATATATTTTTTTCTTTTTGTGCTGGTTTTAAAATTTATAGGAAAGCCCCAGAGTGCGCAAAAAATGGAGAATAATAATGAAAAGAGGTCGATTTGGGGACGATGAAGCAAATAACAATATAGCGTACAAAATAAATAAGATTGATATATTGATTCTAACTTCATTATCGTACACATTTCAAAGAAAAAAAAATTTTGTTTTTAAAAGTAGGTAAACTAAAGGAGTAAAGCTAACACATACTTTTAAAAAAAATTATTATGACTGCAAAACTACAAATTTAATACGACAGTGGCTGTTGGCAGTTAAAGTGAGCTGCCTAATGCCTTCAAACACTTTCTGGCTTTCATGTCAAAAGCGCTGAAAAAAACACTTCAATTTCATCGCAACTGACATAAATCAATTTTAAACATTCATAATGCACTGTTTTTTGCACTAAACACACATGTAGCTCATACCACTCAATTCAGGCAGGCATTCATAAATTTTTGATATTGTTACTGCAAATTGTACAGTCTAAGTTTGTCAATAATATGGAGTGTTGTGGTAGCTTTGTAAAACACTTTTGTTTGCTTAGCCTAAAAAATTATTCTTTCATATCAGCAAAATTATGCTGATATATGTGAGAATAAAAAAAATAAGACACTATAGTGGAAGTATACGGATGTCATGAAAAGATTAAATTTAAATTTCCGTATTTGACTTCTTCAGGTCAAAAAAGGCATGACACAAAAAAAGCAAGAAAACATAGTTAAGCAGAAGAAGAAACTGGCAGCAGCAGGAAATGCATTTCATGGCAATTCATTCTACTGAATTGATGATGACATTTTCACGCGGTATGAAACATTATAGTAAGTTCGCAGCATTCAAGGTGTTTTTTTTTTTTTGGAGATTAAAATAAGTTTTTTTTCAGCAACTGTTGTCTCAAATCATCATCATCATTCATCATTGTTGAATGAGCAGTTTATATCGCTTGTGAATACGCTTTTATTATTAGAATTCGCAACCTCATACATTCATGTTTTATTTTTTCAAGTTCATAATCATCACTGACAAAAACAAACGATGTCATTATATGATAGTAGATAAGTTTTTTATGTTTATCAAAGACAAAGAATAGTTTTCATAAAATAAAATATTTTTTATTCTATTTTTTTTTATTTCGAAATAATAAAATACGCTTCAATCTCTTAATGTAATTTATCAATTCTTTTATGCCCAACCCTTTTTTTATTTTGCTTTTATGAGCAAAAAGAAAAACAAATACTGAAAGTGGTCGCGTGACTGACAATAACATTAAAAAATTCCATCGTAAATCGGAAGTTTGCCATTTCACCGGCTGTGAAAAGAGAGTTTTACCTTCAACATTATCTGAGATAAACATTTAGAACTAGGTAGGACATTATTATTTGGTCTCATGTTTCACTTGACATGAGCTGTCAGTCGTTCAGTTGAAAATGAGAAGATTTTTAATGAGGTGCTAGAAAAATTTACATACCTGAGCCAAAGTGGCAACAACCAAGCCAAAGCAGAGTGCAATTTGTGGAATTGATGGTTCATAACCATTTCCCCAGCCAGTTGTGCTTGCAATACCAATTGCGACCAACAGAAGTGTTCCCAGAAATTCCGCAACTAACATTCGCCATATGTTTCTGTTTTCCGTGATATCTTGAACTCCAACAATCTCTTTAACTCCTTTAAAAGAAGAAAAAAAATACAAAATTAGACAATTACTTGACCTATCAATCACATATTTTGATATACGAGATCATTTCCCCATTAAAGTAGCGCCGACGACGACGACGTTGAGTTAAGTCATTAAAATTGATCGTTTATCACTATATTCTATTAAGCGATAAGTCGAGCATGTAATGTAATCGATAGTCTAACAAATTTTTTGCGCACGACGACATTGACGAAAAATAGACTCATGCAACAACAAAATTAGTAGTTTAAAGTTTTTTATAAACATATAATATTTCTAATCGTAGACAGAGAGTGCAGTGTTATTTCAAACACAATACATTGAAAGTCGATGAGCTATTCGAATCAATATGAATAGAAGCAGCAGCAGCAGTCGTGCGACTCGACAATCAATTGTGAATAATATTCAATTAGCACCTTAGTATAAATTTAATGTTGCGGAACGAACTATTATGATAATTAATGTTTAACACTTGGTAAATTTATTATTTATGTAAACATGGAGTTTTAAATATTTTAAATAAATGAATCTTACTTTTATCTCTAACATTTATCGCTTCTTCGAGAACCATTTTTATATCCACTTTCTCTCTTTCACTATTGAATTTTTGACTTAGCCAATTTATTCACTAACGCACAAGTGTAATCGTCCATTTACTAAGCAAGGTTAGAGAAATTAATGTAATGACTTATATTTTCAATTATAAACAGGAGAGAGAGTGTTTTTATGACTAGAGCTCTGACTATGGCAAGAACTAAACAAAAACTAAACTTATGATTGGTGTTAAGTACAAAACTTTCTACTATACTATATCTAATACATTGATTTCCCGCTCTTTTTCTCCCTCTCTCGTGAGTTTTTATTCGGAAAAATCATATTTAAATAAAATTCACGATGTTTGTCGTAATATCGATTTTCCAATATCGCCCTTTCATTATCATACACTGAATAATTCGCATAAGCAAGAGCAAATTTCCATAGTGATCATGTTTTGTTTCTATTTATTTATATCGGGCCAAATGGATGTCTCTCGTGACCTAAAGCAGCGCCACTATTATTTGCCGATCCATACATGAATGCACACACACAGATGTATAACAATTTCATTCTCACCCAAATCGCGTCAAAACAAAACAAATTATTATGACTGCAAATATTTACGAATAAACAGAAGTGTCTTTTTATGAAATTTACTAAAATTGCAATGAGAATTTACTTTAATATTATAATTCATGCAGACACAAAAAAAATTAATATTCAAGAAATTTACGAGTTTAAAAAAATTAATTTCTTTGCGTGTTATACAAAAAAAAATATCAAAGGAGCTTCTAAGCGTGTAAAAGGCTTCTTCACATCATAATGTCGAGAATTGCTAATTTAATTTTTTATAAAATACCGCACTGCATTATATTACCTGAAAATAATTCTGATTTTTCCAGAATAGTCATAGTGTGTGGTGTGTGGCTTATTAAAAATTCTAATATCGTGTGAGAAGCAGCACAAAGAAACAATTCCTCTTTACTCGAAATAAAACTCAGTACTACTGTGTCATAAGTGTGGAATTAATAAAAGAGCCAAGCAAATCAATTATCATTTGCACTCTATTTATATTTGCTAATTAATTAACTTTAAAAAGAACATATGCTTTGCACAAGAGCGAGAAAGACTATAGACATGATAATAGTGGGTTTGTTTTTTAAGGAATTTTCTCTTATCGCTGTCTAAGTGGCTCTAAATAGCTTATAAAACAAGCAGCAGAAGCAACTAACATTATTTTCACTGATAGCAATTTAGAATGAAGATAAGACAAGAAAGTAAGAAAGTGAATTTATTAAACTATATAGCAGGTTGCATGACCTACATGCAAACATGATAATTAATTGAATGTTAATAAATTCTAAATGAGAATAAAGGAAGAACTTCTTTTATATTTCTTTATTCATTGTTTTCAAGTCAAAAGCTTGATATATCACTTACATGAGAATTTTTAATAAGAATGAAATTAAACGTAGTTTATAATAAAATGCTTATCATCAAAAACACTCCTAGAAATTTTTTTTTCTGTTTTTATTAAATGCAATTTTTATTGCTTTTAAACGATGAGATCAGAAATTATAATGTAAACAGACATAGTGAATATTCAATCTCTCGTAATTTTCTAAATAATACGCTAAAAATTTTAGCATTGATTCACGAGTATCAGTTTTATGGGAAGTTAATGTAATAAAAGGCTATAAAATATAACTTGCTATCATTCGATAAACGAACACGAATAGAAGTAGCGGCAAAGACGGACATTGTGGAACTTCACATGACTCAAGAGAGAGGCTACAAAAAGTGAATGGTTTAAAGCTTAAAACTGATTCATGTTTTTTTAATTAATTAACAAACAATAGTTTCGATAATTTTATCTACTCGTAAGAGATGAAAGAAAGGACATTGGTCATGAACAACTTCCGACTGAAGTCGCGATCTTCCGTCATTCAACATCGCAATAGCAAAAAAAAATACTTCACTCATCATTTAATTTCTATTACGAGCTTGCTATGATCAATTGATTAAAAATAATTATTATGCAGAAATGTTAACGAGGCAATTATTATTACTTTTCTAGCTTCTTCTTTTCTCTACTTGGAGAATCAATCTACCTGACTGCATCGAAGGTTAATTTAACTAATGAATTGTGGGTAAAGTAAATAAACAACTTTGCTTATAATCAAACGCATTGAGGAAAATTTTAATTGAGTTGTTGTTGAATTAATAACCATCATTTATCCCGAATCGGATCGCATTTGTGTGGGAATTTACCAAGGTACGGACAGTTCCAAAAAAAAATTTTATTTTTCAAGCTCGCCTACTGATATTGAAAAAAGTTAGTACACCAACTTTTACTAGAAAGCTTTTATAAAACTCTTAAATAAACTGAATTTTCAGTAAAATTTGTTTAGTTATAACAGATTTTCAAATACAAAGCACAAAAATAAAAGTTTAGTTGCAAAATACCTTGGGAATCAACAGAAAACCTCAATCAAAATTTTTTTAAAAAGCTTTCGAAAGCTTTCTAGTACAATTTGGTGTACTAACTTTTTTTAATGTCAGTAGGCGAGCTTGAAAAATAAAAAAATTTTTTGTAACTGTCCGTACCTTGGAATTTACATTTAAAAACACTTTGGGGAAAACAAATAAATTGATATGGAATTTTAATTTTCAAATTCCTGCATATAAATCTAGTTGGATGTAGAGAGAATGCAATAACAGTACTTAGGTAAATAGTTGTGACAGAGAAAAATGACAATTTAACATGCAAGGAATATAAAATAAATTCAAATGTAAAAGCATTTTTAAGGTGAAAAACTCCGTTGTAAAATCAAATAACTAGTGTTGAGATTTTTTATATAATTTTAATAACATCATCATTGATTGGAAGTGATCGTTTCGTTTTGCAGTGTCTGATTCTCTGATTCATTGAACTTGACATTGAAAATATGGCAGCGGTGAAAAAAACTAAATAAAATATTCACAACTTTTTTCTTTCTTTTATTTTCCATTCGTGAATTATATGATGAAGTTTGTGTTGCTTATTTATATCGCAAAAAAAAACAGTTTATTGCCCATTGTCGTGTGAATTTCTTAATTTTACCTTTATTTGTAGGTTTTGATTAAAAATGTTCATCTTTCTCGCTATGGGTTAATAGGTCTACAATTGCAAATTAAGACAATGAATATGAGCCATGATGGTAATGATTATGTGCCTCTTCATTGCCAAATAAAGTTTTCTTATTTTTGCAAATTGAAAAGCATTTTTTTAACATACAAAAATGCAGTTTATGCCAAAAATGTGACAATTAATTTTTGTTTACACCTTTAGTGTAAATTAGTCACTAAATATCTTTATTGTAACTGTAAGAAACGAAAAAATAACGTGTGCGGGCATAACTTTTGAATGAATTTAAAAGATATTTTTTTATTACAAGGCATGAGTATTCTTCTATTATCATGAAACATCTCACAATGATTTATCGTCATGCAAACTACGCTACTTTTTTTGTCTTCTCTAGTAAGCACATAAAAGAAAGGCCAATGCATTGGTACATATGTTTAATAAGCTATGAGAGCGTGTTGAGCAAGAAAAGAAAAAAAAAGTGTGTGCACGAAAACTTGCTCGTGTGCGCAATCTTGATATTGAGAGTAAGAGCACACAAGATACAATTTATCAAGCTAACCTTGAATGTACGTTTCATTATCTCAATAACCGAGAAAAAAGAAGAAGGATAAAATTGTGGTTAAGCGAAAATTGTTCTTTTTTCACATTTTCAGATTGTGAAAAGTGTGATTTTTTGTGATAAAATAAATCAATTAAGTACTTGAGTTCTTTTTCTTTTACTTACAAAAATTTTAAACTTTGAACGTTTTTGAAACTTCTAGATTCATTAATTAGATAATCGCATTTAATCGAATATTTTTCTATCTTATCTTAGGCTTTTAATAATTGTACACTCATATGAAAATTCCTTTTCTTGTTAATCTAGATATGAGAAATATTTTCATTTAATCCATTGATGACCTGAGTGATTAAGTTTGATATCAATATATATAATAAACGTGCCTAACCTATTTTACGACATCTAATAATAAAGATTGAAATTTATTTTCTTGGAAATATCCAAAAATGTAAACAACAAAAATCAATTTGTTAAAAAAATATTCAATTTAAAATAACAAAACAAATCCTTATCAGTATTTGCATTTTGTGTTTTATATATTTTGTGGCAAATAATCACGTTTTTTTTGCAAAAAATTACACAATTAAAAGCGATTTACTTTTTACTTCGCTTTGACACTGGTTCATTTAAGAGAGTTGCATAATACAACGATAAAAGCTAATTTAATCGAATCTTGTTTCGATTGTCTGGAATTTTTTCGTGTAATGAACAATGTCATGATAGTAGTACTCTCTGCTGTATTTGGGAGTGAAAAATTTTTTATTGAGTGAGAAATCTCATTAGACAATATGAAGGCGTGTATGTGTGATACATTTGTCTCATCTTAATTTTGCGAAACATATGAAAGACGCTTTATTCGCTGTGAAATGAAATTTGAATAATACAAATTTAAGGAACCTTCCAGTCATAAATATTTTTGCGCATTTCTTATAGTTAAATTGCGAAATAATAAAAATAAGTTTTCGAGATGAATGAATAATTTGAGCAGGTGAAAAATAACAACAGCCAATGTGTGTTTTTTACTATTGAAAAATTACTTTTCAATGATGAAAGAAATAAAAAAGTAAAAAAATAATTTCTTTACAATTCGTATCAAGCTTTGGTCTCTCAATGTGATTACAACTAATCGCCATCTAATGACTATCTTTCAGCTAAAATTAATCATGATATTTCGCTCGCTTGCTTTTTTTGTGAAAGTGAAATGAAAATGATACAATTTATTTGTGTGCAAGCTAATTAGATGAGATATCACATATCGAAATACTTTACACGCTTTTTATCTTTCGTACAACCTTTATGAGATCTTTTTATTGTTATAATTTCTTCTCTCTTTTTTGCTCTTTAAATAATTCACATACACATAAAGTGTACGAGAGTTACACCAGTAAAAAAACACATTAGTGATCTTCACTATTTCTCTGCTTAGACATGCCAAAAATGAATAATTATTTTTTACATCATAAGATCATTATTGTAAAAAAAAATTTCTTTTGCATTATTAAATTGAATTTTTCAACTTCATTGGTGTTTGAATAAATTAACTTGATGATGAACGATCTGAGATTGTTATTTGACAACTTTACGAGATTTATTGCCATTTCGACTTCCTTTTTAGTCGTTATCACTTTTTCACACTATTTCTGCCGCGCGCTACTACCTTGCAAATTTTTATCGCTCTTTAATATATCAATTTCAACTTACCCTTGGTTTCGTCAGTCATTTTGCTCTGATTTCGCTGTTTGATCTTCAACACACAAAAAAATTAAAGTTGTTCTTGCTTCCGAATGAGATTTGTAAAAATTAAGTCTTTAATATCACTCGAAATGCTTCTGAAAAGACAGCACAGAGTAAATTTTGAATTTAATGATCAACACTTAATTTTATGCACAATTAAATAGTAAAATTTTTTAAACTGAATGAGCAAGCTTATTTTTGGAAGTAACAATTGATAGATTTTCTGTATCTGTATTTATACTAATTGAGCTTCAATGTTAATGATGCGCTTATCAATTGTTGCTTCCGTTTATCGTGATAACTTCTCATTTTTGTCTCATAAAATTAATATTTTTTAATTCACGTGACATGATAAAAAAATTCTCACAAGATAAACACACACAATAATTAAATTTTAAAACTTTTAAAAAATATTTTCCAGAATTTTTTGCACGTAAGAGAAAAAGTAATTTTTGTATATGCCACACTTGTGAGCTATTTAAAAGAGAACCTGCATCAACGAAGTCTGAATGTTGAATGAAATGTGTGCGGCACTAGTTACGAGCAAACAAAAAAATATATTGCGAGCGTACATTTGCTATAGACTCTCTTGTAGGGAATAAAATCAGCGGCAGTAGAAAAGTCGAAACACGTTTCATTGAAAAAAAAAAACTATCGGTCGTAAATATATCGCGCGATCATTTAAGGATTTTTGAGGACAACTTCATCGTCATCGACTTTTTTTCTATCTGGAAACGCATAATATTAAATTCTATTGCATTTAAAAATTTTGTTTCCGGTGTGATAGGAGAAATAATAAATTAGAAGTTAATTAGTATCCCACAAGGATGGAACTTTTTATAGCTTCAATTGAATTGTAAAATTCTAGTTTTTCTCACATCTCGCATTTCATTCATTCAACAATGTTAAAAAAATTGCGCATAAAGTAAATAAGCTTACTTTTTCATGAGCTTACTTTATTTCTTATTTTACTCAATGTCTCCATGTTTTAATTAAGATCATTTTTACCACACTTTTATTAATTTCCGCTTGTCTGTTTATCTGTTTGTTTGTTTGTTTGTGATGTTTCGCACACACTTTTTTAACTTTTGATTTTTTTTTTTTTATATTTTACGATTTCTATTTATGAAGCTCGGATATGGCCAGACAATTGAAAAACCAACTTTTCTATAGAAGAATCACTTAGAAATATATCGAGGGTCTAGGCGAGATTCGAATCCGCTTCCATCGAATTACTAAACTTGAAACGCTATCGAGAGAACCATTGAAAGCTTTTAAATTTTA
>JACWBX010004242.1:43392-63752 GCA_014622435.1 Polypedilum pembai
ATGACATTGATCTGTTACGCCAGTGCGAGCGAAGCTCGTACTTCTTATATGACTCGACCGAAGGGCGAGCATATTAGGTTGAGCGGAGCTCATCGTTTGACGAAGTCAAACGTCAAACAAATTGTAACGCTAATCTGTCACATTAACTGATCAGCAACAGTGTGTGAGCGAAGCTGATATCGAGAGCTCTTACTGCTACCTATGGCTCTGAATTACAGTAAGAAATTTCAGATGAGTTAAAGGTTCATATTATACATGCAAAACTAAAAAGAAGAAAACAAGATACAATTTAAAAAACTTTTAAAAAACAACGTTTTTCTTGCCAACTAAAAAGAAGAAAATAAATTTTCTACCCGTTTCAGAATCTTCGTTTGAATTGATAAATTAACAGTGACAAATTTTATGATCATCATGTTACATCCAAAACGAAAAACGTTGGGCGCATGTTACATTGACCATTGAAAAATTTACAACTGAATACAATCTGCTGAATTTTAATTATTCTATAATTCTATAATAGCTTTAGTTACCAATGTAACACGCGCCCAACGTTTTTCGTTTTGGATGTATCATGATGATCATAAAATTTGTCACTGTTAATTTATCAATTCAAACGAAGATTCTGAAACGGGTAGAAAACTTTATTTTCTTCTTTTTAGTTGGCAAGAAAAATTGTTATTTTAATAATAAAAAGAGTGTGATGAGAACAGCAACTTGTTGCCATTTCTTTTATATTATGTTGTTAATCATCAACAATTGGCGAGAATAAGAGAAATTGAAAAATGTTTATGTGTAAAATAAATTAAAGAAAAAGAAACATGTTTGCAATGATGTTGCGAAAAGCACAAATAATAATACAAAATTGAGTTCCTTGGCAAAAAAATCATAGTTCGTTGAACTGTAGTGACACAGTACACATGGTAAATTAAAAAAAAAATAAGGTATAAATCAATCATACAGTATTTTTACAACTGTTTTTTGATTCAACTGTTATTTAATTTTTAAATTCCAAAAAGAAATACATATTTTTAAATTTCATTGATCTCTCCAAAGTGATGTTCACTGGCGCGAAATGGTGAGGCATTTCGCTCACTTTTGCGCATTTTACAATTTTTCACGCTTCGCGCAATTGAACATGGGCAAACACAAAAAAATCGGGAAATTTTTTTGTTTTGATTGAGCAATTGCTCATTTTCAGCAAAATTTTTATTTCCACAAAACGATAGTTTGCATTCAATCTAAATACTTTATCGTCTTTAAAACATAATGAACATTCATTACAGATTCAGATTCACTCTTAAAATGCTTTAATTTGATTTAAATTTGGGAAAAAAAATCAAATTTTATTGTTTACAAATTTGCTCAGTTGAAAATGGAAAATGCTGAAGTTTTCATCAAAAAATTCAAAACTTCAATCAATATTATCGCTTTTGAGTTACTTATTGCTGCAAAACAACTATATGAAGACTCAAATCAAACGTTATTCTAAACATTCAATGTAATTTTGAATTGATAAACAAACACTTTTCATGATAAAAATGGCGATTCAAATATGTTCAATTTTCAATATATTTTGGTAATTATTTAATAAATCTGTATCATGCAATCAAAAGAGAATTGTTTAAGCTTTAAATCAATCCAAAGCAATAGCTCCCGTAGTTCACCATTTTCTTAATTTTTAAACTTTTCCATTTTATTTAAATTTTTCATTATCTAATTCATTTAAATTTACATTATCTTTTATTATAGACCCTAGACAAATTCTTTAGCTTTAAAATAAAGTAAAAAGTGCTGAAATTGATAAAGCAGTTTAAGAGAAATCGCGTAATACAAAAAACTGCAAGTACTTTTTTCACGAAAAATGTTCGTCATTTTCGACTTTTGATCGGCTATAACTTTTTAACAGAAGCAGCAATATTCAATGTTAATATCTTAAATTGTAGTACTAATTAGTACTACAGAATGGTATATTAACTTCTATTCTAAGTTATCCCAGTTTTGAGAAAATAGCGATCAAAAACCGTATATGACGAACAATTTTTTTTTGCGTTTGCCCACATTATTTTGGATCTCTCATAGCCAGGGGTAAAGAAACTTTGGCAAAAGAATTTTTTTTTCGTATTTTTCGCTATTCTTCGTCACTTTTCGTCATTGCTTATTAGCAAAAGTTTTCGATGCAAAATATTTTATGCCAATTCTAAGCCTTTATAGTAAATAAAAATGCTTCAGCACTGTTTATGATTGAAGTTTTTTGCGAAATGAGATTTTTTCTTTATAAAATAATAGAAATATTCAAAGTTTAATGAAATTTTTTTCCATCATTTGATTTTTGTCTTTTTTCGTTTTCTTTAATTTCTTTTGCATCTTTCGTTAGAACTATTTTCCCCTTACTCTTGGCATTCAATAAATTCCTAAAAGAGAAAAATTTTTAATAAAAAAATGAAAATAGTAAAACTTGTAAAATGTAAACAAAGAATTCTAAAATTCAAACATACTATAATTTCAACTATTATTAATTAAGAAATCCATTGATAAAGATTAAATAATACAAGTTTATGACTATTCAGTTGTAAAATGTCTAGAAATGATTTACTTTAATGACATTTTACAAAAATCGGTTTTAACGAAAAATTCCCGATAATGCCTAAAATAATGAAAGGTGCAATAAATTCAAAAACCTTTCGCCAAAGCTGTTTTTCCATTGTAAGAACCTATTTATACTTTTTAATTTAACCATTGATGTATACTTTTTAAGGTTAACATATTTGGAATATGTATGATCGAAGCGTCGCGCAAAAAAAACTTAAGACAGTTTTCGATTCACATCATCGATCATTAAAAAGTTTTTGGGCATGTGCTTGGTTTTATTTCTTCTATTAAAGTTATTTTATACATTTAAGTCGATCCCTTTGGAATTTCCCAAAATAGCTACATACTATTTTTGTAACTCATATGCTAATCCATGCAATGAAAAATTCAAATAAAAGCGTGGTAAAATATTATCTTCTTTGACGTTTGCACCTTGTTTGTTTATTATTTTTAAACTCTAATAAAGAGCATAAAAAACGTTTTTCTGCATTGAAAAATTTATTGTAATCAATTTCTGCCTTTCATCGTTATGAATTTATTTATGCGTTCATATTCAATTACTCAATTGAATTATCATCTCATTTTTTAATAGTTTAATTATTGCAATAATTTTTCATTTCAGCAGTCAGTTTTAGAAAATGGCGTTTAAATATTCACTAGGGGCTGATGAGCTGAAAGCAAAAACTGGCAACAATTTATACAAGGCAATTTTCGCAGAATTTTTTGGAATTTTCATTCTCAACTTTTTCGGTTGTGCAGCATGCACTCATGCAAAAGGCGATGAAGTTCTCATTGCACTTGCTTTTGGCCTCAGCGTGTTTATGGCAGCAATGGTATGTTTAAACTTCTTTATTACATGTTATGTTCCTATTTATTGTTGTACAAAAATGAATTTCTCGATCCATTTATCTAGAACGATAAGCAAGAGCATTTTACCCGTTTCAATATACCACTTTATTATCGTGATTGACACTCAAGTGCCATAAATTGTGATTTTAACACTCATATATGATAATGTAATAAATTAAATTTTCACCCAAATAATATTTACCCATTTGGTTGTAGAAAATTTCTCATAGGAAGAAAGTTGTTAAAAATCTTTCATATTCTCTTATTTTACAAAATATCTTTTTTTCAATTGTAGACTATTGGTCACGTGTCTGGATGTCATATTAATCCTGCTGTAACTTTTGGACTCCTTGCAGCAGGAAAAATTTCACTTATTCGTGCTATTTTCTATGTTTTGTCTCAATGTGCTGGCAGTGTTGCTGGAACTGCTTCTCTATTTGTTCTTACAAATGGAACTAATGTAGCAAGCGGTATCGGACATACACAATTACATTCAAGTGTCTCTATTTATCAAGGATTGGGATTTGAATTCTTTTTGGGTTTTATTTTAATTTTCTGCGTGTGTGGCGTTTGTGACGAAAACAAACCTGATTCACGATTTATCGCACCATTGGCAATTGGACTTACTGTAACACTTGGTCACCTTGGAGTAGTTACTTACACAGGTACAGCTTTTGAAACAAAGTTTTATTGCAAGTACTAAAATTTTTGCTCAATGACTTTAGGTTCTTCAATGAATCCAGCAAGAAGTTTCGGAACAGCATTTGTTTCTAATGAATGGGAAAATCATTGGGTAAATATTTATTTACTATGAGTGGATTAACCGAATCAGTTGAAGTGACTCAAAAACATTTTTCAAGTTCAGGCAAATATTTATAACTTTTTGAACATGTTAATACCTATACAAAAAAGAAGATGGCAAAGTATTAGAGCTGTAGTTTATTTAATCCAATAAAAATAAAAAAAAAATTCCAGTAGCTATTTTTGTTTATGAGAAATTTTTAAATTATGAAAAACGTATAACCGGTTGTCCACTCATAGTAATGACATGAAGAGAATTGAGTTTTATTGAAATGCAATATTTACTATTTATTTATATTTAATAATATCTACATAATAGGTATATTGGGTTGGACCAATTGCTGGAGGCATAGCTGCAAGTCTTTTATATACCCTTTTATTTGCTGCACCCAATATTGTAGTTGTACATCGTTCTGATAAGTACAGACAAGTTCAACAGAATGACGATAAAGAAGTAAGTTTATGAAAATAATCATATTTTACCCATTTTTTAAAATTTGAATTTAAAATATGAATTTCTAAGTAGTAATTATTATTTAATGAAATTTCTAGGCAGCTCAAATTGCAAAATATCCCGATTTAAAGTACATCGATGAAGATTGATATTTCTAAACCCTTCCTAAAACAAAAAATTATCAACCTAATTTCCCACTTTCTTTTAATTAGAATAATTTTTCATCCTACTATTGTTCAGTTTTTCTCTTATTACTTATGTAGCTCTAACATAACATTCTCATATTTTAATGAAATAAAAAAATTAATTTTAAATTTGTCATAAATATACACACATTTAAGTTCCTTCCTTATTATTATACAAGAAAAGTCGATTCCTTAGGTACGTTTATATAATTTTATTTTTTAAATTCGACTAAAATGCATGATTCTAAAATCCATTGCTTTATCCTTTTCTTATTTCCATGCACTCCTCTTTTATTGTAAAATAACCAATTTTACTACCTTCAAATTTTATATTAAATCTTTCTGCACATATACATCACATACATCAAAATGTTTTATAAAATTATAGAAACTTTTCCATGAAGAGTTTCTATAACTTTTTCTATTCTTAAATGTCAATGTTTTTCCAGAAAACTTTTTTTTTTAAATTTTAATAATTTTATTTTTTTTCACTTTTCATTGCAGTTGGGCACATTGAACGCTTAAAATCACACATTTTAAATGTCTGCAATATAAAAATCACAAAATTTTCATCATTTCAAAATTACAAAATCACTATTTTCTCGAGGATACAAATTAAAGCATACGGTTTCATATTTAACCAATTTTGTTTCTTTTATTTTTATTATTCTCGTAATTTTACTTAAGAAAAAAAATCATTTGTTAACAGATAAAAGTGTAATGATTAAATGTTTTAAGACCTTTTATTTTTAATTGATGTTTTTGTTATTTTATTTATCAATAACACTCTTTAAAATTATTACAGAAATGATTAAGGAATAAATTATCCTTTCATAATAAGCATACCGTCTTGAACAACAATTTTGCCTTCGCGCTGTAACTTTTGAATTTCTGATTGAGACATTTTAACACGCTGAATCGTAGTAGTTGATGATAAATTTTTAAGATTTATTTTTGATTGATCGTCTTTCTTAGGTGTATTTGTGGAAGTGATTTTAACTTCATCTACCTTAGCTGATTCAGTAATTTCTTCTTCAAATTCTACAAAAGATACCCCTGTAATTTGTGACTCTACATATTGTACTTGCTGCTTTGATTTTTTAGATTTTGATACTGCAGAAACTACATTATCTTTTTCGTCCCTGACTCTTTTACCAGTCTTTTTAACAATTGGTTTTTCTTCGACAATAAATTCAATTTCTTCCTCACCAATAGCACACAACTCGTCGGAATGTTTTTCAATAAAATGTTCGTTTAAAACTTCTTGAGTCATGAAAATGCAAGCGCAATAATCGCAGAAATACATACTGGACTTGCAGTGTTGTAAAACATGAGCATTGATATCATTTAAATCCACTCCTTTATACTTGCACATAGGACAAATCAGTGTGTCTGTTACATGCTCAAGGCAGTGATCAAAAAATGAGTCTCGTTTTTCAAATACAACATCACACTCAGGACAGGGAATAATAATATCTTCATCAGCATTTCGATGTGAAGTTCGCATATGACGATATAAGTGATGAGAGAGCATGAAACGTTTTGCACACTTTGAACAAGGAAATGCACGAGTTCCAGCATGTGCAGCTGATAAATGTCTCTGAAGTTTTGATGCTGTCTTAAAGCGTTCAGGACAATATTGGCATTTATGAGGCATTGCCGACACATCATGAATTACTTCGTGGCGCTCTAGACCTTGTTTGAATGCAAACCGTTTGTCACAGTAATTGCAAGCAAATCTGTGGAAATATAAAATTTTTTAAATAAATAGATGCAAATAAATATTCGAATAATACTTACGGTCTATTTTTGTTGTGAGTGATTTGATGTTTCTCATAATCCAGCTTATTTAAATAAACACGATCACAATGCTCACAATGATATCTAATTAAATAAAACATGCTATTTACATCAATTAAATAGTAAAAAATTCTTTTTTACCTCGGAATATTTGGATCAGTATGAATTTTCTCATGTCTATACAGTAAAGTTGACCGAGAAAAGCTTTTTTTGCAGACAACACATGTATAATCTACAATAAAATATTATCAATACTAATTTTTACCGCAGTATCATCTAAATGATAAACCTTTTTGCTTTGTGTGCGTCAAGAGATGTTTTGCGAGATCATACTTTGTGAAAAAAGCCTTATCACAAAATTCACAAGGAAAGTTTCGTGCACGTTCATGATTTTGAGAATGTATTTCCAATTGTTGTTTCAATGGAAAGCTTCTGTTGCAAACATCGCATGTATAAACTACACCATCTTGTGACTTATCGTCAATTACTGTTTTTTTCTCGCTGTCTTCAATAAGCTGCTCCTCTTCAAAATATTCTGCATTGTCATATGTAACAATTTCATACTTTCCTTCGGCAGTTTCTTCAATAGCTTCAATAATGGGAGACTTGGTTTGATGCAGTTTAAGCTGAGCATTCAAAATTTTCGGCTTTGTGTCTTGTACTACTTTATCAACTTTTGAATTGTTACTTTTTTTAAATTTTTTAGGAGAACCAGTAGTGATATTATCGAGGGCTCTATTTAAAATTTTTACAGGCTCATTAGATAGAATTATTGGCTTCTTTGACTCTTTATTTTTATTTTCATTCTCCATATTGAATTCTTGCACATTAGAACTTTCATCTTCAAATAAAGTAGGTGGAGCAATGATACAAGGAATAGTTGTCTCATATATCTCATCATTAGCAATTATCATTTCCATTTGCTCGATACAAGCATCAGTAGTAATTGGTTCAAAGTTATCAGTTTGTGTTGATGACTCTTTCAATTTAAGTTCATGACCTACACAAACTGATTTTGTTTCTTTAATTTCCTGTTTCTTTTTATCTTCATCCTCTTTAACATCAGATGGTAAAGTCTCTTGTTGTATTTCAATTTTTGATGGAATCTTTCGTGTGATTGGATAAGTTTTGAGCAAATTTTCAGATCGCTTGCAATTTTGTTTAAACTTGTAAGAATTCGATAGAATAATTCTACACCTACTACAGATCATATTTGGATCGCCTTCAAATACCTTAAAACAATATTTGATTAATTAAGTAGTTAGTAAAAAAGATATTAATATATATAAATACTTGCCTCGATATTTGCAACTGACAATAATTCTACATGACAAGGACTTCTGAGAATTTCAATATAATTCTCATTCTTTTCTTGTGTAAAACACACTCGACAAAAAGTTGGGTCTATTTCCATTCTAAATAAATATTTTTAATTGCTACTTATGATATAGAAACATTAATTTTAGAAAAGTTAGGAAAAAAGTTTAATGTTTTGTTTATGAAAATTATTTTATAAATGTGTGAGTGATGAGCGTGAAAACATAAACCTATACATACATAAGTGTAGAATTATATTCGGTTTTTAATTTATTTTACTTATATAACTAATATTATAAGATTATTCATATATTAATTCTTACATCTATGATATTACGAAGACAGCATAAAAAAATATGGTCAAATTAATCATAAAATTCTATTTACAACATATACAAAATTTAAAATTCAAAATTCAGTTATGAAAAGTTTTGGTTTATCAAAAAAATAGCACCTTTTTGATAGTATTTCATTCACCCGACATGTTATACATCTAAATTACTACAGTTTGAATTCAATGCGTTATTAAATAAATCATACAGCATTGATGAAATACATTTTAAAAGCTTTATATTATAATATAAATTCTAACTGAATTTTGAAATTGATTAACATAGAATTAGGGGAATGAATACTTTGGTGAACGATTTCGCTTCTTTTCGCTTCATTTAAACGTGTAACAAAAACAAAAATTATTGATTATCGCTATAAAAAGCTTTATACTTTGTTAGCCATCAATAAACGTTATTCTGATGTTTAAACAATGCAAATTGGATCATTTAATTTCTCAAAAATGAGACATTACTTTAAAATAAAAATTTAAAATTTCAAAAGTTTTATATCGCAACATAAACAAACACATTTTGTTGCAATAACAAAATTTTATCAACTTTAAAAATTTTTTTAAATTATTTCTAAGGCTTTATATTGGCCTAAACTACAATATATGTATCATTTAGATCAAATTTCTGTTGTTTCCGATAATTATATTGTAATATTTTAAGAGAAGTTTACAGAAAATATTTTGTGTTATATGTTGGGCAACTTTTTTGCAAAAATTAGTCTTTTTCGTCATTCGCCAAAGTGTTCATCTCCCTGCATAGAATTTTAATTTTGTGCTTGTTTAACAAAAACACTTTCTTCTATGGTGTCTTATTTATATTATAGAGATAAGCATTTATGTAAGTCTATACCTTCGCAGTTTTTATGGAAAATTAAAAACATTTGAATGTTTATAAAACCGTTTGTTTCGAAAAAAGAAATATTAAAAATTCCAATAAAACATTACACAAGTGTTCACATTTTCCAAACAAGTTTTATTAATTTGTTTAAAAATAAAATTTATCAGAATCCAAATAGTTATGAACATCTTTTTGCAAATGATTAGAATTTTTCACCATACATGAAGCGTCATAAAGAATATTTAGAAAGTCAAAGAAAATTATTAAAGCAAAGTACAGTTAGTTTTTCTTTACATAATCTCAAGTGAAGAGTCGCTATTGGCTGGAGATCGTTGCTTCTGGCTTTTCTCCTCGACAATAACCTCTGTTTCATTTTCGCTTGAGTTTGAATGTTTATCGTCATCATGATGACTGCGTTTCTCATCATTTTTCGATTTGTTGTTACTCAATTGCCATGATGGAATTTTAGGCAAACCAATGCCTGAAGAAGACGGTGCAGATGAAAAATTTCTATGATTTAATAAAATGCCTTTGATCGTTTCTATTTCAGTTTTGAATGTTTGCAGCGTGTTTTGTATAAGCTTATTTGAAGATTCTTGTGTTTGCTTTTGAATATTTATCTCTTCTCTGACTCTGATAAGCTCTCCATTTATCGCTTTTGTTGTTTTAGCAAGTTCGTCTAATCTATCACCCTTCTTCTTTCGTCCGAACAAAAATGGCTCAATATATTTCTGTATACGAAAAGAAAAAAAGAGAGTAGTGATAAGATAATCGTTACTTGGCCTCTTTAAATTTTCATTTTTTATGCCGGTTCAAAGGTCGTGTTTGTTTTATGCAAAAAATTGTTTAATATTACCTTATAAAACATATAAACTGCATATGCAATTCCCGAGATCAGTGCCACAGAGCTCAATACATCTTTTATTTTTTCAAATGTTGTCATTTGATGTTTGTAGGAATGATGCACAGGTGGTTGTGACTGAGGAATATTTATAGTTGTTTCATCCATTGCACTATCGAGGGAGTTTATTTTGGTAAATATTCCAACTCTTTCGAATGCTTGTTGTATTTCTTCGTCAGTGAGACCTTTACTGGCTAGAAAGTTTCTTTTTTGCAAAATACTACTTCTCGACACGTTCTTGTTTCTTAAAAAATTTACAGCAGTAGATATCTAAAATATTGTTTTATAATGAAAAATAAATTTTAATGTAATTATTGTGTAATCTTACTGCCGATTCTCGGGGAATATCCATAATATCAATTTATATTAATTTAAACAAATAAACTGCTTCTTATCACTAAAAAATAAAGATATCAAGTTTACAAAGATTTTTTTTTATTTCTGTCTTTTTGTTGTTGTATGACCCACTTATACTGAATTTAATGTCTCTGATGCTTTTAATTCGAAATTTCGAAATCTAGCAAAACACCCCGCTGAAAGATTTGTAAATATTAAAATATATTTTCTCATTCCAATAAAATAAAGAAATTAAATAAAATTTATATTTATCGAAATTAAATAAGTTTTAAAATAATTTTATAAAATAATCTCCACATATCACCTAGTACTTTAAATTTTATCTAAAAATTACAAAATGAGTGAAAAATCAAATAAAAGTTTAGTGGAAGAAGCTGCAGATTTAACAAGAACAAAAGATGCTCCAATATATGACAACGTTTTTGAAGATGAGGAAGAGGAGGAAAATTTATTGATACCATTACCGACTGTCTCTGATTTAAAATTAAAAAAATATGTGGCAAAAAGAATCCTTGATAAGGCAAAAAGTCCATTGAAAAGAACATATTTACATTCAAAAAATGCTGAGAAAAAAAGTAAAAGTGAGAACAAGCAATTGGAGATAGAAAATTTTCAACTTGAAATTGTTGAAAAAAATTTGATTACAAATGCACATCAGCCTTCATTATTAAAAACTTTAGAATCAGTTAAACATTTGCAAAAGGCGATAATTTATCCCGATGAGAAAAAAGTAATAGAATGTCAAGCGAAAGCTAAATTAAAAGAGAATGAGCAAATTTCATATAATGAAGTTTTCACAAAAAGTGTGGTAAAAAAACAAATTGCAGTTTCAGCTGGTATTGAAAGTGAAAAAAAGAAAAACAATATTAACGAAAGTCAAAAAGAAGACAATGAAAGATCAGAGCCATTTAATTATAAAATTCCACAAAATTTAATTTCATCAATCGATGATAAATTTGTCACATTTTCTTCAAAACCATCGAATACTTCACAACAAAATACGAATCATGAAACTGTAAAAAACATCTCAGAAAAACTTTATTGTGACGTAAAATCTAGAAAAAGAAAATTTGAAAACGTAGAAGTCGAACAGCATCAACAAAATGAAAGAGATAATTTTCAAATGCCATCACGACCAGCAGCAAATACTGATTTAATAGATCTTCTTGCCGAATATCGAGCCATTTCACTCTACCTTCTAAAAAAGCTTAATATTGATCCAATTAATTTCAATGCCAATGATGACTACATTAATACTTACAAATTATCCAGAAAATAATTTTCAATCCACGCAAAAATTTTTAAATAAAATATTAAAATGACTCAATTTGAGATTGCAAAAAATATTTATTTTTTATTGTTCCGTAATAAATAATTTGCTTTTTTTAAGTTAACTTTGAACATTTAGAAGCAAATTGTTCAGTAAGGTCACTTAAAATGTTGATAAATTTTTGCTTTTCTTCTGCCTTTTCCTCATCAGCAAACTTGAACTCTTTTAAATAATCAAACGGTGTCAATAACTCAACATATTTTCCTGCATGAATTATTGTTAAAAGACAATCTAATTCCATTTTATTTTCTTCGTTTTTAACTACTTCTTCTTCAGATGAATTCATCTCTGAAGTCAACATTTTCACTAATTCTTGCTCAATTTTTTCAACTACTGAATTATAGATGGTCACACAATTAAGTGCTGTTGTATCAATATTCTTTGGATTACCATTCAATTGATATTTTGATTTATCTAATAAATTATGTTCGATCACATATTTTCTAAGGCAATAGTCTTCAACATCACTAAATTCCTCTTCAGAACTATTTTCCTCTTCATCAAATATTGAATCAAAAATTTCTCCAAAAAGTTCATTTACTTTGCACTTTAGGGTAGCTTTTGTGATCAATGCATAAATGTCTAGCATAATTGCACTTTTCTTTTCTTCATTTTCAATTTTTGTTATAGTAATATTATCTTTTTCTAGTACATGAAGCACTAATAATTTATCTCCATATTCTGTTTCTTGTACATTTTCAATAATGCATTCACTATGGTTTTTCATTTCTTCATCTTGAATAAGGGAATTTTTTAAAGATCTGTAAAAGTTAATTTTTATGCTTTCGACAAGTAGTTCACAAGATGATGATAATTCACTTTCATCACCAAAATCATTTGACAAAAATTCTATTTTCTTTAGGTAATTGGCAATACAATTGTCTGTGTTTGTTTTTAGTGGTACACTTTTCACAGCAGCAATAACTGCTAAAAACAAAATTTCCAACTTCATATTTTAAGTCTCAAAATCAAACTAATTTCAAATTAAATGTAGGGAAGCATTTATTTATCCAATTTTAATGCAAAAAATATCCCAAAATATTTATTATAAAGCTTAATGATAATAATCGACATTCTGGTGACAGTTCTCGCGCTTTTTGTATAAACTTGCATGACTCACATTATGTTGATTAGAATTGACGGTTTTTTGTATCAGATAATTATTTATATTAATACTAGGCAATTTCAATTTTTTTTTGACGAACAGAGTGATGACAATAACATTTAGTGTAATACATGTTAATCTTTTGTTTGATTTAATAAATTATTTTAGCGCATATTTGTATAGAAAATGCAAAAATTTCACTTTGTTCGGCTGGCTGGCTGTTCGGGTGAGGCGCGAGATCTCGAAAACTACAATAGCTAGAGACTTGCGATTTTTTGTGCTATCGAGTTATTGCGGCGATGGCTAGTTAAAAAGTTGTCACTTGTTGCATTACTCGAGAAAATAAAATTTCTATATTAAAAATTGTAAACAAAAATTTTTTGCGGCGACGCATTTCTTTCGCGCCTTTTTTTAATTTCAAATTTCATTTAACCGTTACTTTTACGCAAATAGAATATACTTTGGACAAACGCAAAAAAATCGAGAATTTTTTTGTTTTGATTGAGCAATTGCTCATTTTCAGCGAAACTTTTATTTCCGCAAAACGATAGTTTACATTCAATCTAAATGCTTTATCGTCTTTAAAACGTAATAAACATTCATTATGAATTTAGATTTTTGCTTGAAATGCTTCAATTTGATTGAATTTTAGGAAAGAAAAAAACACATTTTTGTTGTTTACAAATTTGCTCAGTTGAAAATGGAAAATGCTGAAATTTTCATCAAAAAATTCAAAACTTCAATCAAGATTTTCCCTTTTGAGTTACTTATTGCTGCAAAACAACTATATGAAGACTCAAATCAAACGTTATTCTAAACATTCAATGTAATTTTGAATTGATAAACAAACACTTTTCATGATAAAAATGGCGATTCAAATATGTTCAATTTTCAATATGTTTCTCTTATTATTCATTAAAATTGCATTACACGATGAAAAGAGAATCGTTAAAGTTTTAATTTAATAAAAAGCAATAGTTACCACAGTTGACCATTTTCTTAATTTTTAAACTTTTCCATTTTGTTTTGATTTTTCATTATTTGATTCATTTCAATTTCGATATTCTTTTATTATGGATCCTAGACAAATTTTCTAGCTTTAACATAAAGTAAAAAGTATTGAATTTTATAAAGCAGTTTAAGAGAAATCGCGTAATACAAAAAACTGCAAATACTTTTTTCACGAAAAATGTTCGTCATTTTCGACTTTTGATCGGCTATAACTTTTTATCAAAAGCAGCAATATTCAATGTTAATATCTCAAATTGTAGTACTAATTAGTACTACAGAATGGTATATTAACATCTATTCTAAGTTTTCTCAGTTTTAAGAAATAAGTTATCAAAAACCGAAAATGACGAACAATTTTTTTTGCGTTTGCCCCTTTAAAGAATGAATTTGAAAATCTAAATCAATTTAAATCTTTATGACACTTGAATAATACGATTTCACGCATCGAATTTTCATATTTTGAATGTTGATAAATGTTAATTGTGATGGAAACTTTTTATAACTTTGAATATTAATAAATCATTAGAATTCATATTCAAAGAAGCTTCTGAAAACCTGCTTTAATACACTCACAGAAGTCCTAATTAGTGTAATCAAATTAAAATGCTGACAACTAAACATGAAATTTTTCAATTTGATTTTGCTTTAACAGTTGTATTAAAGTTTAAGGTTTTGTTTATAAAACGAATATGATAATTTTGTAATTTTTAACAAACACTGATCCGTAACGCCAAAAATGCATTAAAGTCACCAATTTTTTCAAGTTTTAGTTTTTGAAAATGTTATCTGTGATGTTTCCTATTTGTCAAAAAACTCATAATATAGAATTTTATTAATTTCAAACATTTTAAATAGCTAAGCGATTTTGCTTATTGCATTTTTTAACAATTTACAGAAAAGAATTTCATCATGAAGATTTTGCACAATGAGGACATAAAAATAGATTGGATTCAGCAGCTTTGACAGCATGGTATACCATGGACATGCATGATGTGATCAAAAACTTTTTAGAATCAAATAGTGATTGAAAAATCCTTTCCAAATCAAAATGGACTTAGCTCATTTCTACTGCTTGACGTCCATCGTTTGACATAAATTCGTTTGTTATAGTGTAAACACTTTCCAAGTTTAATCAACGATTTTTTGTATATTTTATTTTAGTTTTTTTTAACGGTCAAAAGAAATTTAAAATAATTCAAAATAAAATTGAGTAAACAAAATATCCGGCAAAACGTTTCTTTAAATAAAAAATGGAAACTGAAGAATCAGATGGAAATTCAACTCTTTATAGTAGTAATGATGTCAAGTTAAAGATTAATAATGGAGAATATAATCAACTAGAAGAGTTGACAATCACAAAAGAGTAAATAACAAATTTGTGTAAAAATTATTTTCTAATTTATTTTGTGATTGTAGAGCAATTTCCTGGAAAATTGATTCCTCAAGTTTCTTCATACCATGGGATAAAATTGTTGTACAAGCAATACAAGCAGAACCACAACGTTCTATTTACTTCATGATTGATGAAAGTTGGGAACAAGAAGAGCAAAATGCAGTATTACCAATTATAAATTACAATAATGGAAATGGATCGCATGTTAATGATGGTGAAAATGATGACGAAGATGAGATAGATGTTGAAGACCAACAAATAACAGAATTTTGGTTAATTCCAAACGATGCAGATGAAATCGATAATATTTATTATATCATGACTCGAAGTGGAAATAATCCTGATGCGGAATATGAGTCAGATGAAAATGAAGAATTCTTTGAAGGTGAAGACATAGAGCAAATGAACATCAATGATGATGATGATGATAATGATCGATACGCCGATGCAGAATAATTGTCAAACCTCAAATCTCAATTTTTACACTATGTGCTTGAATAAATATTTTAAAAATAATTGATAAAATTGTGTAAGAAAACGCGGGAATTTTATTGCAAAGCTTGAAAGAATAACTGTTGTTAATGTATTTTATAAATAATTTGTATAAAATACTTATTTTCATTAATTTACTACATCTGGAAATTTACATGTGAATTAAGTTGTATTTAATTTTATTTTTGTAATGAATATTCATTCATAAAAATTTATAATCTAGTTCATTTCTAAATAGCGCTTCCTTTTCAAAGAGGAAACCTAGGAAAAAAATTTCCTAGAAGTTCTATGCAGCAATTTTTTTAAAATGAATTTAGTTGAATGACTCAGAAATAGTTGTGTCATCGTCAGTTTCGTTTTTCTGAATTTCATATGTCCCATTTTGAATGGTGAATGTAGCAGGCCTTTTTGAGATTGTATAAGTACGTGATCGTTTTGAGTCTACAGTGAATGTGTTGTCTTCTATGTTATTACTGCTGCTCCTTTCTTGGATTTTCAATATATTTTGATGTTCATCATTTTCAATATTTAGTGGTGATAAGAAAATTTCATCCATTCTTCTAATTATGTCCGAAAATTCTCCTATTTGTCGTGATTCAAAAGACTTTTGAAAAACAGTTTCTTGCGATCCCATTTTCATTTGTTCTATTAGGTCTTTTTCATTAGATTCATAGCTACAAATAATAATGTTGTTATAAGTGGCACCATAAGTCGAAACTGCTATGTAAAAGTCTTTTGGATGATAATCCATTGATGAAACAAATCCCTTATCACCTAGAGACAATTTCACTTTTAGAACGTTTTTATTGTCATCTGTGGTTACAACATTTCCATTGATTAATTGATAATGGCGAATTATAGTGCCATTTGTTGAGAAAATTTGTGTTCCACAAGGAGAAATCGTTAAAACTCCTTGTTTTTGTTGTTGCACGTTTATCTGTTGATATTTTTGTGTAATTGTTCCTGTTGGGATTCCTAAAACAAAAATTGAATTAGTTGAGTCAAAATTATGAGAGTCTTGGATGCGAAAGCAAATTTTATTTCCGCGAGAATTGAGTTCCATATAGTTTATTAATCGACCTCGAATTTCATCAAGTTTAAAGTGTCGATTCATTTGGTATAGCTTGTTATCGCGTTCCACCCATTCTACGATGTCACCAGTTGAAGTTGAGGTATAAAAAGTATCAGCACTTTTTGTTGCTATATTGACAATGAAAGTAAATGAATTTGATTTTAAATGTTTAAGTTCCTGTTGAAGTCCAAAATTATTCATTCCATTAATATTTTTCCAAATTCTCACAATATTATCACGTCCACCTGTGACAACATAAATGTTGCCAGAACTATCATTTTGTAAGAACTTGCTAGCATACACAAATGATGGATGAGGAAGAATATTATAAGCATAACAGTTGTTTTCAAATTTCCACACAAGAGCTGTGTAATCAGCTGATGCGGTGACGAGTCTCTGTAAGTCATATACTTTTTGCTTCAACCAATCAATGTCGTGAATCAAATCACTATGTTCAAGCATTGTAAACATTTTGGTCATTTCAGGAAATTTGTAGATATGTAGAAGATGGCCATTTTTTGAAATTTCAGTAAATGCAATAAAATCTCCATCGTGACTAAATTTCACCTTTAAAGATCCTTTGTCAAGTTGAATTTTGTAAAAAGTTTTATTAGGAATTTTACAAGCTTGCCCAGGAATTTTCTTCCAATATCGATGAATATTTTCATTGCTAATTTGGATATTTTCAGAGCTTTTTCTGTTTTTATCATTCTCTTCGTTTTTTATAGTCCCAAAATTAAGTTCTTTAACAAAAATATTGAGAGTACATGGAAACTTTCTTCGACATAATTGCCATTGTTCGAATATTGAAATATTAGATGAAACTTTCTTACTTAAAATAGAGCTAAAGCAAGAATTTGAAGATTTTTGATATTCAAAAAATTGCAGTTGACATTTTTTATCAATATTGATTCTATTGGGTGAGAAAAGTTTCAAAAATGCCCAACAAATTGTCACATTTTCTGAACTGATTAATTCGAAAAAGATTAAAATGTTATTGTAGATTTCGCGTAATTGTTTGATGTCAAAATTCATTGTGATTGTTTCGTTCCATGAACAGAGTAAATTGCTGTAAAGGAATCAAAAATTATTTTTTTAGAGGAAGTCAAAAGACGCCAATAAAACTTACTAAAAATTATCATTGCTAAGTTTTCCACAGCTTGACCATTTCGAATCATCGATTTGTTTTCCATTGTCCTCATTGTAGAATGAAATTTTTAATTTTGGACTTTTTAAACATTTTCGATATTTCATTGCACCCGTATTATTTATGAAAATACCTAAAATATTAGAACTACTTAAAATTAATGCTTAAATTGGTTTTTAAAAACATACCAATCGCTTTATCAGTTGATACAGCATCAGTTGTGATCTCATTTTTTTTGCTTTCATTCTCTGAACATGAACTCTTTTCTTTCTGTATTCCCTTTGTCTTTTTCGTCTTCTTTTTTACTGGCAAAGGACTTTCATCAAGCGTTGAACTTTCAGTAGACGAAGTGTCTACAGAAGGATGTGTAGTTGAAGTTGTGCTAGTTTGATCTTCACATTTCTTTTTTAAATTTTTCTTCTTCATTTTCTTCTGAGTTTTATTTATTTTTTCTGCCAATTTAGACTCTTCTTCTTCATCATTTTTTACAATTTCAATTTCATTATCATCGTTTCTTGACTGCTGCTTTTCTTCTTCATCTGTAGTCCACTTGCCGTGTTTTATAACGAAAAATGTCTCATCAGCATCATCTAAAATTTTTTCTGTCTCATGTACCACGCGAATATTATTTTTTGTTCCTTTTTTATTCATTATAATGACCGTGTTTTGTTTTGAGTTGCCTTGTTGACTTTCCGATGTGTCTGAAGTCATCGATTGCATTTGAATTATCTCATTCTCATCATTTTTCTCCTTTTTGTCGAGTGATGAAATTCGACGAGTTGCCGGTACTGGATGTTCATTGATACCTCCTTGTTCTTGAATATTTCTTCTTGCTGGTACTGGGGGTGGAGTTTTTCTCTTAATTAAAACTGGCGAATTTGATTTTTCTTGGAGTTTAGGTGGTGACTTTTGTTTTGGTTGCTCCAAATTTATCATCTCAGTTAACTCAGATTCGAGATTATCCAATAAATTTTCAGTGGACTCATGAGAAAACATTTTAAATTTTTTTATATTGGATTTACGATAGGAAATTATTACAACATTTATTTAATGTTTGTCAACAAAAGGTTGCTATGGTAATATTTAAAGCAAAAATTCCAATGAATAATAATAGAACATCTGGAATTATAAATTAAATTTTCAACACAAATTAGTTTTTTCATTTATTTTTTTTATTTACAGCTGTCATTTCTGTTTCATTAAATACATTGAGTTTTATTATTCGGTTGGTAGTTTTTAAATGGTTTTTTCTTCTGATTTTTCATGTCCAAAAAGATTTTTAAATTTTTGTTTTGCAATCAATCTTTCAGTAAAAAATCCATTTTTAACTTTTGTGTGATGATTTTTATTGGTAAATGGATTTTAATTTGAATTTTATTTTGAAATATTATCTGAACTATCTAAAAATTGTATTAATTTTTCTCATCTTATTATGTGTACGTGTCAATGTGGAGTGAGTTATCAATGTTTGATGAAAAACCATGAGATTTGATAATTTGGATGAGAAATTAAAAATTGCATACGCGATATGTAAGAGAATCATGAAATGGATTTTAGTTGTAAACTCTGACATGTAAAATTCACTTCTCGACATTTTATCATTTGATCGTTTTAGTTATGAAGCTATTTCTTGTTACAGAAAAAAACATCGTTATTGAATTTTATGTGTGAGTGTTTCAAATATGGAGAGGAATTAAAATCGAGAGAAGGAAGAGAAATTTGATAAAATTTTGATATATCTTTTTATATAAATATGAAAGAGCAATTTTTTTATTGTAAAATGTAATCTTTTGTGAATGTTTTTTGCTGGTAGAGGAAATTTAACTTTGTTTCAGAAGAATAGAGAAAGAAGAAACAGAAAACGTGGTTTAATTTATACTTTTATGAAAAAGCCCAGGGATGCAATAAAAAAAGTAAACTTTTTTAACATTAAAAATATTTAAAATTAATAATTTAACATTTTTTTAAATTTAAAAATATTAAAATTTTTAAAACAAATAAATAATGTTCTATTTCGATCAATTAATTACTTTTTATCATCCATTATAGTTTATTAATGTGTAGTTGTTTTTTAGCAGTTTTAGCAAAAAGTTGAGTTATTTTTCTAAATTGTTTGTTTTGTTTGCTTCAAATTCAAATTTAAATTTTGTTTCAACTGTCGTTTCGATGATTTTTTTGAAGTTTATCTGCTAATTCTATTGCATTCCCTGGGTAAAAAAGAATTTTAATTCAATCGAAATTTTCATTTTTGACTGAATTTAAAAAAAAAAAAAACAATTTTCATTTTAAGTGGTTTAAATTAAATTTACTGACAAAATCACACTTAAATAAAATTAAAATTGATTTTTTTCTTTCATGTTTTTCAAATTTACAATC
>JACWBX010004242.1:63772-76882 GCA_014622435.1 Polypedilum pembai
GTTTGCTTCAAATTCAAATTTAAATTTTGTTTTAACTGTCGTTTCGATGATTTTTTTGAAGTTTATTTCAGTTTATTTCAATCGAAATTTTCATTTTTGACTGAATTTAAAAAAAAAAAACAATTTCCATTTTAAGTGTTTTAAATTAAATTTACTGACAAAATCACACTTAAATAAAATTAAAATTGATTTTTTTCTTTCATGTTTTTCAAATTTACAATCAATTAATTAATTTATGTTTTGTTTTAGTTATTTATTATTTCTTAATAAATAGTTTTGTTCACTTTAAAAGTTATTATTATACTTTTGTTATTTTACTTTTAATAAATATGTTTTATTCACTTTTAATTCAATAATGGAAGACATTTTTATTCCTTAATTTATAGTTTTTTCACTTCTTAAAAAAGATTTTTCACTTCCGCAAACTTTTTCATCCATTCGATTCGTTTCTTGCAAAAAGTTGCAGCGAAAGAATTTCTTTTTTGATTTCAATATGTAATGGTATTTAGAGAGAGAGAGTGATTAATTTTTGTTATTAATTCGCTATTTAATTCAATAACATAAAAGCATCATCATTAAAACATCGTTTAAATTAATCGACAATATCAGACTTTATGTATGTCAACATATGCAATGAGTAATAATTAATAAGTAATTATTTAGTTAGAAAAGCTTACAACTTTCATTGAGGCTTAAAAGTTTCTTTCATTCTTTTAAAACTTAATTTTGCAAAATAAAATTTGCTTTATTTTTTTATTTTTCTGGTGGTATTTTTATATATTAATCAGGTTCTTTTTGTTCCATGCAACAGTAATGTATTTGGTGAGTTGAGGAAAATTAAAAAAAGAGAAATTTTTTGTCTAAAAATTGTCTAAACTTAATATTTTGTAATGATGTTTTTAGTATTTTGTGAAAACATGCATGTGACTGATATTTGAATTTATCACAAAATTTTCACTTTATTGATGACTATGCGATTTATGAGATGATTTTTTTGTATATTTAAATATCTCAAATAAAATTGATGATAAATTTTTTTTCTAATTTAATTTTCATCTACTTAAATTGTGCTTAATTTTCTGTGTCTCATGTTTTTTGTCCTGTAAAATAATTTCAAATTTATTGCTATTCATTTTCACTTATTTTGTGGGTAAAAATTTTAAGAAAAGAGACAAAATGATATGGATTAAATTCAAAAGGGAAAGATATGGGATTTCAGATATGAATTGAAAATATTGTTGGGATATTTTTTAGCGCATTTCCCATCAGTATGTAGAAAAACAAGGGGATGTTCACTGGGGCGAAGAAATTCGCTCACTTTTCGCTCATTTTCGCGCATTCGCGCGTTTTCGCACGTTTTTGTGTTACAAACACATTTTTTACGCAACAAAACAATACACAATGTCAAGCAACATTTGTAAACAAAAAATTATTCTTTTGATATTTCGTTTTTTAAGCGTTGAATTGATCAGAAATTCATAGTACATAATCATTAGAGACTACTGCATTCAATGCAACATAGAAAATACTAAATAATAATTAAAACTTTATAATGTTTTGTTTCACAAAACAATGTTTACATTTCGCGCATTCTTCGCACACTTTCGCGCATTTCTCGCATTTTACAATTTTTCGCGCTTCGCCCCAGTGATCATCCCCTTGTAGAAAAATACGTTTTTGTTTGCACTTTGTCCGTCCGTCTGTCTGTCATCGCTATTACTTTCTACAGGAACACTTTTTGCATGAGACTATTCTTTTTGGCTATGAGACCTGAATAACGAAAAGTTTTTTTCATAAAGTAACTTCACTAGGCCAGTCACCATCGGCCGTCATGGGTCATCATGGTCAAAAAATTGTTTTTTGCTAAAAAGCTTCAAATACTTTTGAAACGCAAAGAAAAAATGGTAAAAAATTTCGATGATGACCCAAGGTGTATTGATCGGCCGTCATGTTCAAACATTTTTTAAACTAAAAATCATAAATCTTATCTTATGAAAAGCAACGAAACTTTTTCAAAAACACTGAGTTTTGTATAAAATACTGATCTGTTATGGGAAAATGCGCTACTAACACGTCTCTGACGGTTAATATTACTGATTTTTGTTCTTTAACCAAACCTGTAGAAATTCTTTTCGTTCGTTTTTACCAATTTATTTTTTCACTCTAATTTATTGTCAAATTCAGTAAGATTCCAACGGAAAAGTATCTTTCATTTTATCATCTGTTCACAGTTAACATATTGATTTTTGTCTACATGTTATAACACAAAAATTTTAATAGATTTTCAGTTATAAAAGTTTCCTCCTTTCACTTCATATACTAATAATTGAAGCTAATTTGCATTTAATTCAATTGTCATATTTACAACCTCATTTATATCATAAATGAAACTCATAACAGAAATATCTCTTACGAAATTTTCAGCTACAAACTTCAAATCATATTAACTAAATCGATCTAAAATCGATAACACTAAAAAACTTATAAATAATAGACAAATTTTTGTTGCTCGCCATCTTTCATAATTAAATTCATTGATCACACAAAGCTCTCTCGCCGCAGTGATGTTTAAAAAACTAAACAATCATTTGCAAATGCATGCCTCATCAAGCTCTTTTCGCA
Source organism: Polypedilum pembai (assembly GCA_014622435.1). Lineage (NCBI taxonomy): Eukaryota > Metazoa > Arthropoda > Insecta > Diptera > Chironomidae > Polypedilum > Polypedilum pembai. Next base: position 66,395 of record JACWBX010004242.1, read on the forward strand.
AAAAAGCTTCAATTTTTTTCAATTTCTTTTGTTAAATTGTTTTAAGTAACGATGAACATTTTTTACATTTAAAAGTTTGTTTTAAATATTTTCATTATCTAGATCATGACTCGGATGCGGTGAAATTTTTCTTTTTTTTTGGCATACGATTTATTTGTTTCTTTGTTTGCATTCACCACAATACACTCTCGCAAATTTTCTTATTTTGATTTAAAAATCAAATTCAAGTAAATTTAATTTAGAAGAGCTTTAGACGACGGTCGTTTATCAATTATTATTAGAACACATTAATGGAGTTTTGTCAATTTTTTATAATTTTCTCGCAATTGTCCATCGTATATTTTTTTAAACAAGAAAATATTTCAATTATTTTTTTAATATTATTCTCATTTCTTTTAAATTTTCAACGTGTATAATTTTAATACCACAGACTTTGATTTTCATAAATTTCTTTTTAAGTGGGGAAAAAGTTTTCCATTATTTCTTCGTCAATGCATTCATTGATCGTCATTTCATTCATTTTTCATATTGTCCACAGAAAATTTCTTCATTTATTATCAATCTGCCGCATTCAGTTATTTTTTGATCACCAAACAATAAACGTCTTCTTACTCAAACTTATTCATTATTTTAAATTGGTTTATAAATGCCTAAGTTGAATGTTTAAATGAATCATTTCGTTCTATCATGCATGCAGCGTTGTAAAAAGCATTAGTATTGATGTCGTAAGAGTAGCAACTAGCGACATCGAACGAAGCGATGATCCTCGACCACAATGTTTAATCTCGATCTCTTCGGGATGATAATTTATGCATTTTGGTGGGCGTTTTCTTGGCAGAAGCTCACGAGCTAATCTCCGTGTTCCGCATGCTCCTAGGAAAATTCATTTTTTAAAGAAAAGTAATTAATTTGAAATCTTTTTAACCAACCTGCACCACCAGGAACTTCTTGTGGTTCAATATCTAACTGTTTTGATCCACATGGACAAAGTGTGTCAACTACTAGAAGAATCAAATTACTGTGTGGGATTTTCTGTACAGAAAATGGTCTTTCACAACCCGAAGCATGACAATTCGTCAACTTGCCCTACAAATTATATTATTATTTTTTTCTTAATTTTATTTGAAGTTGAATTTTTTTTAGCTTTACCTTTAGTGGATTACTTTGACCACTAGAGTTTAGTCTATCAGGCTGCAGTAAATATAGGTCTGTTTTTAAATCACATGGACGTGCATGAGCGGGATCAGGAATTACACGTGGACCACTACTTCCTGATGTGGTCGATGAAACAATACGTGGTGGTGTCGATTGTGGCACATTAATTTTTTCGATTTCAGGTTGCGTTATATGATCGTCTAAATCTGGTGAAATATAATCATCGGGTTGGTCATAGTCTTCTTCATAAGGTGCCATATCGTTCTCATCTTCATAGTTGTTGTAAACTGTTGGATATGAAATCACAGGCATGGAGAAGAATGAAAGCCAGGTTGTGAGGAAGGTGAAAGCATATTTGAAGAGCCATGTGATTGGCTGCAAAGGATTTATTCTTTCGCCTGCTGCATTATAAGGATTATCACGATCAGAACATATTCCTTGATAGTCCATCAGTCCAACGCGCCTAAAAATTCTGTCCTGTACTAATGAGTCCATAATTGTGCCATCAATTTGTCCAAAAAATTTCCCAGTATGCTCGGTCCGTTCAGATAGTAGCACAAAACCATTATTATCGAGAAGATAGCAGTCAAGTTCGTCTGATGCGCATGTCTTGCGACAATGAGAACTTCCAGTGCACTAAAATAATGTGTGAATAAATTAGAATTTAAAATGAAATTTTAAAGCGTAACTTACAGCTGATGTGATGTTAATGAAATGTTTGGCCAGTGACTCATGTGTGTATTGTAAACCGACAACAGCAGCTGGTGCTTTATGTCCACGATGCTCGATAAACATAGCGTGTGCAGCTGTGACAAGTACAGAACTATTTTTGCCATGATAACCAGAATCAAATGGCACACTAAAAACAAAACTATCGGGTTCAATTGAGTGATGATCAACGGCTCGCTTGTACCAGGTTGTATCCATTGCTTTTGCATTTGCTTCGGCAAAATGTCTGTCATGGGAATGAGTAAAGAGAGATAATAAATTGAAATTAAATTTTTATCTAACTGATTCTATTTCTTGTTTTATCATAAACTCACGGCTCTAGTGCATCATCTGAATGATTAATATGGTCCTTCCATCTCAAGAGACCAGAACGCGTGGCAATGAATGATGTTTTCACTCCAAACATTTGGTAGCCTTGCCTAGAGGAAACGAGAAAATGATACCGAGAGATTAGTCGAAACAGCTATGATATGAGCTCTATAATCCTCCTTTTGTTATTTCGTTTCAATTTTACCTCCACGTCGAAAACAACTCACATAATAAAAAATTTTAAATGAAAAATAAACGAAAGAAAAGAATTGGGGAAGACACAAAAAAGAATCCTTTGCGTATGCTAGATGGTGATATGTCAAATGGTTTTACCTGTGCAAAAGTGCCATTAAAGTGGCTATTGGGCTAATGAAAATAATTTTTAAAAATTTCGAGTGCAAAGTGAAAATAAAGCGATTACGTGTTAGTGAAATTTATAATTATTATGTGCAAGTTCTAAGTGATTCTAAAAAGATAACTTTTGTATGCATTTTGACAATTGCTTTCTACTTACTGTTTATCCTCCTTTTTCATGCTACTTCGAGCATTCTCCTGTCCAAATGTTTCTGTAACCATTGCATCACGAACAAGACTCTGAACGAGTGTTCGATCGCAATAATAAGGTTCAGCCTTGCGAGCATTTTGATTTATTGGAGCTTGATGAGAATAATGAATTCCCATGTTCATGCCACCAAGCATTGAGTGCGAATGATGTGGCTGTGGAGATCGTGCACGCAGCTAAAATATATTTCCTATTAAAGTTTTGTTTGCAAATTTTTCTAATCAATTTTCAACCTACCGACATCCATTTCCAGCCTGGACGTCCTGCACGTGCTAAAAAATGCATGACTTGCTCCTCTGGCGTGTCAAATGAATCTTCACGATCACGGAAATACGACTCACCAGAATTCTCTAGCTCTTTGTCCATATCTTTGAGACTATTATACTCACAATAGACAAAATCAGGATGAACCTTCCAATTGTGACCCTTGAAATATTCAGTCACTGTAAGAAGAAAGAAGAAATAGTTATTTAGAGTAAAAAGTTTTATCTCTATCTTCATTTTATCACATTACCATTCACATGAGAATGCCGAATCTCTTGTTGTGACACAAACTCATGTAGGCCATATCTCTCTGGCAATGTAACAGCGAGTGAGTATTGCGTTCCCTCAATGGGACCATAAAAGTATCTGAAAATAAAATACTCTGTGAGTGATTTACTCTATGAACTTTTGTGAATGAATTTACTTTTGTGTACGTAAAGCGACTCGCTTCATATCATCCATATGCGTCAAAACTGTAACTTCCATTTCACCTTCTTTTTGTGCAACCATCTCTTGTCTCATCTGTAATTATTTTTATTCAAAATTAATAAAATGAAAAATTTATATTTCACATTTAAATTTACATCATGTAAAGCCTGTGTATTTTCGTCCATCCGATCATGAGCATTTCCTTGATTTCCATTTGCGCTCAATTCAATTTCGGGCACTTCAACTTCAGTGAGATCAATCGAATGGTATTTTGGCTTTAACAATGACATGTATTCTCCGTTATCATCAATAGGACGCAAGTCTGGATGATATAATAATCTTCCGTTGTTGTCAACAATAAATGAGTAGCCATTTGTACCAAGTTTGTGACGTGGAATGACTTTTTGTATTTCCTCAATTGGAACATCTGTGCCAACAACACCAAGCAAATTTGCCTCGCGAGCCGAATGATTACGACGATCAAAGACAGGAATTGAGACAGTTGTGACAAGTTTCCGTTTTCCTTCATTGTCTCGACCAAGAAGGCTACTATAACCACCGACAAACACAGGACTCCAGTGTACCGGATGATCGGCCAAGTACAGAACCATCGGACGTGCCATTACCAGTGCATATTCAAGCACTTTACTTTTTATATCCTCAGTTGAGGTTATTTGTGCATAAAACCCCTTATTTTGGCATGCCATGTTATTTAGATTTTCCGCACTTCCCGAGTCTTTTCCAACGAGATATGTGAAGATTCTGACAGGCATGTGTGGAAAGTTGTGACGTTTAATAAGCTAGATAAAAAAGAGAAAGAGTAAAAGAGAAAATGTTATGAGTATGTGACATGTAGAGTGACAGACACTTACATCAGCATGAGTCTCTGCTGGACCATCAGTTATCAGCATGATAGCTTGATTGCATTGACTTCCCTGTCCACTCACGTTATACCGATGAAGAAGTTCAAAAGCTTCCTCAATGGCACCCGAAAAGTTGGCAGTGTTTTCACATTTCAATGCATTTGTTGCTGCTCTAAATTCCCGCTTGTTATCAGGTGTTGCGCGCACCATTTTATTACTAAAACATGGCACAACTGAGCGTACCACGTCTGAGAATGTAATGAGATTAACATAATCATCGTCGCCGAGTGTATCGAGAATGGCAAAAGCTGTTGCTTTAGTCAATGCAAATTCTTTTGCTGAAATTGAACTGGATGAGTCGAGTAGAATGATGATATCTTTTGGCGATGATGCTGCTTGAATAAACCAATCTTCATTTCGAAAATCATGAATCTCTCGACTACCTCGAGAACCTGTACAAAATAAAAAAGTTAAGTGATGATGAGAAAGTAATTTCTTCAAATAAAAAGTGTTAAACAACCTTCGGGGGGCCATGCTGTGCCGGGAAATCTTCGTAAAAAACCAGACTTTGATCCAAAAAACTGCCATGACAGAGCAGAATCCTTTTCGAGATTATTGGCAAAAAGTGGATCGAGATGCGATGACCATGAAATTGATGATTGCACTTCGGCATCAGACAGGTCGACGTTGTTGGCAAAGAGCACTGAACTCAAGCTGACATTCACAGGTAAGCCCTCAAAACGCTTCATATGTCGTAGCAGCATGTGCTTTGCTCCGCTCGCTAATTTCCCATCTGAATCGTAAACGTTCACCCTTCGAGCATCGTAAAATATATTTGAATGAGATTTTTGTGCCTGATGCTCTGGATCTGACTCGGAAAGTGCAGCTTGTTCTGCTGAATCCATTATTCTCTGTAATAATAAATTTGATATTGATTAGAGAAAATAAAAGACTTTTTTAAAATGAAAAAGCAAATAATAATTTTCTTCTATTATAAAAAAGTGCATCTGCTGATGACTGTCCATTAAATGTGGAATTTGATATTTTATGAGTAGTTTTTGATGCACATTTTCAATAGAATATAATAAAAACTTTTCATTTGTTATGAAAGTTGTTGTTTGCGATTTATATAGTCATTCAGTCACTCAGTTGAATGACAATATAATGAGTATACTTAAGTTCGCTTTTGTGGCATAAAGTAAGCGAACGAAATGTCAAACTTGAGTTGGAAAAATTTATTTTTCTTCTTCTCAACACCACACAATAATAATTTTAAGTATTTTTCATGTCATAGTAAATTCATATTTTTCTCTTTTCTTGTCATTTTTCCTTGCTTATGTTATTAGTCGTTGTTGAATGAAAAAGTTTTTATTAATTGAATGAGTAGAAAAGAGCTTTAAGTGAAAATTTCAATTGTCTAGTGTAATATTTGTCATAAAATTATTACAATAAAACAATTGATTTTGTCCAATTAACAATTTGTTCAATTATCACTTCAATATTCACCTCAGCACTTGCCATAACAACACCCTTTTCAATATCCTCATTCAAATTTAAACAAAAGAAAAATTATTAACCAATTTTCATCACGGCTCGAAATGCAACGAACACACCGTAGAAAAAGAAACCCTTTCTTAAACTTCCATCTTTGTTGTTTTCGATTATTGGCCCATTTTCTCCTCCTTTGCAATATTTATATTCTCACCCATTGCCATTCACAAAACAATTCTATATGGCCTTATGCGAGTGGAATGCATAAATAACTAACTAAAGTGAACAACAAATGATAACCCGAGCACCGCAACCGTTGAGTTTATTGGTTTGCCAAAAAAATGAATTTATCAAAATTTCCACACTATGGTGACGTTCTATGTGAATGTGTATATTGAAAAAAGAAAGATAAAAGGATGCAGAAGATGTTATATATCATACGCTTATTATTAAATAAATCGAACACTCTTTTTATACGAAACGTTTGAGTAATTGAGTATGAAAATGTTGAGGCTCGTTCATCTACTAGGAAATAGAATTAAGATATTTGCCTTAAATTTGATTATTGAATAGAAGATCGTAAAAAAATAAGCAGCAAATCGTATCAGCTCAAAATAAATCAAAGTGTAGAAGAATATGTTGAGAAATATTCATCGATTGAGTACACAAATTCTTGTTTATTTTTCTCTCATGTATCAAATCCTATCTCAGGAAATACATATATGTATAAAATCACCAAGTGATATCCATCTGATATGTGAAGCAGCAAAGCAAAAGAGAAACTTCGACATACACAAATTGTGTTTAACGATAATTAAACAAAAGTTGAAAGTTTCCCGTTTGCTAGTATCAAGCTAGCCATAATTCAATTTTGCCTCAATGTGACATAATTTATAAACTTATCCGTGCAAAAAGAAGAAAAGTAGAAAGAGTGAGCTTTCTTTCTTCTTCCATCATTTTTTTTTGTATGTGTTTGTGTACTCAAATGAATGTTATGGCTTAGTTGCACAACAGAAATAAGATAGAGAAAGAAAGGAAAACAATATAGAAAAATAAAGGAATGAGCATTCAACTCACGTTATCACGATGGAAGAGAAGTAAGTTAGGAAGGAGAGAAAAAAGAGGCAACAGCAGCCAACAGCAGAAATATATATATGTGCTTATAAGGATAGCAGCATGCACAAACACACACATCCAGCATTGTTTTTTGCTAAAGAAACTTTTTTAGAAGGAAAATTTATTAAATGTTTTATTATACTGGAGAAATTTATTATATTTTGCTTTCACTGTTGCTCTTCCATTTGAAGTGCAAGCTGCATTTTAATTTAGTTCAAATTTTTTACTTTTTGTAAGTAATTTAAATATTCTCGAAAAGCCACTTTTAGCTCTCACCTCTTTTAGCATTTAAATGATTCTTATTTGAAAAAAATTATTCTCATTCAAAAAAGAAAAAAAGAAAAGAAGAAAAAACTTTACCATTGCGTTTCTTTTATTGAAAAATCTTCTTTCAATTTATCTTTCCTTTGAGTGTGTATGCAGCAGAGAAATCAGCTCAAGGTTAAACTTTGCTATTTAAATATATTTTGAAAAGGAAAGAAAATCGTTTTAAAATTAAACAGAGTTTTTTAAAGAGTCTTTTCTTTACATCCAGGAGGTCTCAATGCAAAAAAGTGGCGCCTATTTTTGCTCATATTTGAATTTGAATGCGTTTTATTGCAAAAAAATTAAAATTTATATTGAGAAAAACATGCTAAAATTACAATTTTCTTATTTTTAACGAACTTATTAAGGAAAACGAAAATGCGCACCAATTCAAATTAAAGGAAATAACGATCAGTTGAGACTCCCTGGCTTTGGATTAAACTTTTTATCTTAGATGAAATAGAAAGAAATGAATGAAATGTTCTTTATATCGATTTTAATCAAAATTTCAAACAAAGATTGATCTATTTTTTTTTCTCTTCTTTTCGATCAGCAAGCAACAGCGCCTCAAGTGTCACAAAAAGGGAAGTAATTCCATTAACTATTCATACAACAGTCTCATACTATTAGAGTAATTCCTTTTAATACAATTGCAATCGACAAGTGAATAATACTTGACTGCGACGAAGAGACGTTGTTGTTTCGCACTTATGGTATACTAAAATATTGCTATTTACATAATAAGCTTATGATGAGACATTGAAACTAGAGCTTTTAGCTGCCATTGAGAGAATATGTGATAATCTAGCTAGTACACATAAGTGTATTGTGTGTGTAAACAATAATAAGTAAGCAGGCAATAGAGGCGAAATTGTGGTGATGTGTAATGGCAATTATAAACAGAATTTCTCGGCTTTTGTTCCATAATAAAGTTTCTTCTTGCAACCTTCACCCTCTCCATGATTTCATAAAATCCTACGATTCTTTTGTGACCCTTTTTTCTTTGCTGCTTGCTTGCTTCTCTCTCGTAAGGATGACTTGTTAAATTTTTGTATTGCATGTAATGTGAATGTATTGGTAAATATTAGAGAAAAAAGGAGCACTAAAGCGTTATAAAGAAGGGCGAATGTGATCATAAACGTATTAAAGAGTGAATGAGAGAGACCTAGTAAAAGTAGCTAACGAAGATATCAAACGACCATTATTCTATGTCTACCTCATATAGTGCGTGAAGTGATATAAAAGCAAGTCCCAACACGTTTCGCATGTTTTTTGTCTTGACTTATATTCAATAAATGTATGTGAGTATCAATAGAGAGGAAAAATTTATGACTCAACTCATTGTGACTATAAAGCAATAAAATAAAGAGTAATGACCATCTCGAGTCACACCATTCAATATGATAAAGAGAATTATCACCTTTTCAAATTCTTTTTTTTTGCATTCACATATCAATTTATTTTTTCTCATTCAATAATTTCACTTTTTTTAATCTCAATGAAAATAAAATTGTTTTCTTTTTTCATTTGTTGAAATTTTTTTTGGCGGTGGAAACGAAGAATTCGATCATTTTCGCCGCGAATAGAACTCAAAAAACAGATCAGGGGGATGGACACGGTGGCGAAAACTTAAAAATTTTTTCGCCCTTTTCGCCCCTTTCGCCCCAAAATTTTATTTTTTCCTTTTTTACAATCATTTTACTGTTTCTATTGATGTACTTTGATTAATAATATAAAAAAATGCGATAAACATTGAGAATATATTAAAAAGAGCAAAAACTTTTTGCTATGATCCAGATTTGAAACCGCGATCTCAAAAGTTTCAATGAAAAAATGAGCAGTTGAGTGCCTCGATAGCCGAGAGGTTATAGCACTGGTTCTGAAAGTTAGGTTGTGGACGATCCGGAATCGATTCCCAGCCTACGCTTTCAGACATTTGTAAGGTTTTGATACCTTGGCTGCTCAGTGATTATGAAGACAAATTGTTTTTCGGACTCTGGACAATGGTCACCATAAAAAGTGCATTGGAATGAGAGCCCTTGATAAACAGATTAATTCAGAGAAAGTTAGGTAACGAGTCTTCATAATTGCATACTGTAATGTGTCCAGAGATGGAATAAAAATATATCGAGCTAGTGGTTGCACTTGATGGTCTAATAATGGCGCTGAGCTCCCTAGCGAAAGGGTTTATGGGAAGGGAAAATCTTGACTTCATCAATTTGTCCAAACCTAATAATGCTTGGTTCAATGATAAGTCATGAGACATGTAAACATAAACATAAACATGAAAAAATTATAAAAAGGGGCGAAAATTTTTCGCCCCTTTAAGATTTTTTCGCCCTTTCGCCACCGTGTCCATCCCCTTGAAACAGATTTTATAATTCCTTCTCTACTTTGTTCAAAAAATCAAATTTTATTTTCAATTTCAATTATTACCTGATATCTCATATTTCTATATTGATTTAAAAATTATAAATAATGCTTTAAAAAGAACAAGATAAAGAATGGACAAGCAAAAATGTTTTTGTTAACAAAAATTTTAAAACTCTCCAATCGCTTTTATTTTCTACAAAATCTTATTTCTGTTAGCGACTAATGCTATTTTCTTTTAAAAATCTTTGATTTTAGGCTATAATAACTAGTATGGAAAATAATACTTGTGTTTCTTACGGACGCAACCTATTTTTCAATAAGATATAGTGTGATTAAAATTAGGGCTTCTCAAAATCCCGATTTAAATTTTTTAAAAATAAAAATTTGCCTACATTTGAGGAAAAAGTTTTGAAATCTGAAGAGAAAAATTTTTCATTGAAAAATATCAACATTTTAAAATATCGTTTTATATGAAAATTTAAGATTCTCATGAGTGAAAAACTTTTTTAAAACGTCATAATATAGTCAAATAACATCATAATTAATATAATCATTTCAGGCTAAGGCTATTTGTGTATTTTAAATTTATCAAAAATAAGGCCTAAAATATCGAATTATTTTTGTTCGATTTCAAAATTTTCAAATATTTCACTCAAATCTTGTTAAAAACCAAGGTCGAGACAGTTCTAAAAAAAAATTTTATTTTTCAAGCTCGCCTACTGCCAGTAAAAAAAAGTTAGGGTACTAGCTTTTACTAGAAAGCTTTTAAAAAATTCTTAAACGAGCTGAATTTTCAGTAAAATTTGTTTGGTTCTGACAAATTAACAAATTTTAAGCAAAAGTTGAAAATTTTGTTAGCAAAATACCTTCAGAAACTACAGAAAAACTCAA
>JACWBX010004242.1:82252-95187 GCA_014622435.1 Polypedilum pembai
GCACGTGACGACTATTGTAATCATATTAGATTATATCTTCAGTATACATATGTTAATTCCAAATTGGGTCATGCACGTTCTAATGAGGCTTTTTATCCTCTGTCCCGAATAACCATAGCTTGCTTGCAGAAAGCTTTACTTTTTTCAGATAATTTTGAGAATACTTTAGTACTTGCTGATTTGTCTTTCTTTTGATTTGCTAAAATCAAGCTTTATAAGCATGCTGATAGCTTGCCTAAAGAAGAACATTCTATTTACTTGCTATTTCAATAATATTTTAGTTTGCTGACAGCATGCTTAATATATATATATGAACATCTTGCCATTAGCATGCTGAATATGAGCTTTCTGATTGCTTGCTACGTTCTCAATAAAAAAAGCAAGCTAACAGACATCAACACGTGGTTATAAGATGATCTACAAAAGTAATTTTGCTCTTACGAATTTAATTTAAAAAGTGACTTTAGTGATAGAATTAATTTAATAAAAGACGTAATCTGCCTACATCGAAAAATTTTCCATCATATAACATCGTTTTCAAGTAAGCCTAAGGTGAGTTTTTCTAAATAAGATATAATTGAAGATTTTACAAAAAAATTAAATTTTTCCTAAAAGTCAAGAAAACGATAGTAAAGCATATTTGATTGTTATTTTACTACCAAGTTTTATACTTTAAGATTAATTATAGTCATGCCAAATGAATATAAAACATATGCAGAATTATCAAAACAAGGAAAGAGAGTTCGAAAGTTAAAAGAAAATGAGAAAGATCGTAGTCTTAATTTATCGAAATTAGAAATTCATGAAGAATCATCTTTTACAAATATACAAGTACAAAAAAGTAACATTCAAACTACGTCTAATTTTACACAAAATTCATCACAACATGTTAAAAAAGAATTAAATTCTGAAAAAATTCAGTCTTCAATACAAAATGATATAGCTTCATGGGTTCTTAAATTTGATGTAAAAAGATCAGCTGTTACATCGCTTCTTCAAATATTGAAAAATCATTTTAACATCAGTCTACCATTAGATTTTAGAACTTTACTCAAAACTCTTAGGCACATTCCAATCTTAAATTTACCACCTGGTAAATTTACACATGTAGGTGTTGAAAAACCATTAAAAATGATTTGTCAAAAATTGAAAATGATTCCCAAAGTTCTGAAGCTTGATATAAATGTTGATGGTGTTCCAATCTATAAAGATAGTTTTAAAAATGGTGTCTTCTGGCCTGTTTTGTGTTGCATCAGTAATATCAAATCACCTGTATTTGTCGTTTCTATTTATAGTGGAGATAAAAAACCAGATGATTTCAATTTACTTCTAAGGCCTTTTATTGATGAATTTTTGAAAATAAGAAACAATTTTATGATTAAAGGAGAGTTGGTGAAATTAGAAATTGGACATATAATTTTAGATGCACCAGCACGTTTCTCGCTTTGTGGAATTGTAGGACACACTGGTATGTTAAAACTTCTTTAAAAATGTTTTTTGACGCTATTTTTTCTCTGTTTTTACATGTGATCATTATGTATTATAAAACTAGCATTAAAATCGTGTTTTCGATGTGAAACAGTCGGTTTTCGAGTAAAAAATAGAACTTGTTTTATAAATCACAATGGAGAAAAGCGTACAAATGAAAATTTTAGAAACAAAACTGATAAAACTTTTCATCATGCTATTTCAGAATTTGAAAGGATTGATGATCTTGATATGGTTTTTCAATTACCAATTGATTATCTTCATTGTGTATTATTAGGTATCATGAGAAGACTTTTAAATTATTGGTTTGGTGAAAAAGGATTATACAGTGCAGCTACAAAAACGCGAATAAGTGAGAAAATCTCGAAATTCAATAACTGCCAACCTTCTGACTTTCATCGTCAATTAAGAAGTCTTTATAAAATGAATTTATGGAAAGGAACAGAATTACGACTTTTTCTGTTATATATAGGTCCATTTGCATTGCACAATGAAATTGCTTCAGATCATTACAAAAATTTCATGATGTTACATATAGCGATTTCAATTCTAACGAATGAAACTTTTGTTAAAGGATTAAATGAGATTGCAAAAATTTTAATAACTGAATTTGTTGAAGAACTTCCATCACTATATGGCGAAGAATTTGTAACTTACAATTGTCATATTCTCACTCACATTGCTGATGACGCATTTAGAATTGGTTCATTAGATCAGTTTTCGGCTTTTAAGTTTGAGTCATATATTGGAAAACTTAAAACATTGATAAAATGTCCAAATAATCCACTAGCATAAGCTTATAATCGATTAAGTGAAATTTTCAACTTCAACTGTTTTGAATATAACGAAAATGTGAAAAAAATTGAACTTAAAAACAAAACTTATGATAATATCTATGATTCTTGTATAATCAATGGACGAACATTTTGTAGCAATGAAAGAGATTGTTATGCGTTGCTCAATGATCTATCAATCATAAAAATAATTAAAATTTATCGAGATAGTAACAAAGTGTTGGTAGATAGTCACAAATATCGTATAAAAAGAAATATTTATGAACTACCCATCGAATCAAGTGATATACATTGTTTTAAAATTTTAAAGAATACTTTTGATAATATAACAATTGATGTTAAAAACATAAAATCAAAACTATTTGCATCTCCAAATGACTATTATGATAACTATGTGTGGCTTTTTTCATTGAGCTCTATCAATCGATAAATTTTAAGTTTAAATAAATAATTTTTTTTTGTAAAATCTTCTAAAAATTTTAACAATTAAAAATTTTTAAATGAATTTTTTCGCATTACAGATGTTTAATATTGTAGAATTTTCAGATAAGAACATAGCAATTGTTCATAAATCATGGTTTATTGATGACAAAACTGTTTACTTTCCTCCTTCAAACATCTATAAGAAAGTAATTAATAAACCTTTAAACCATAATGATATACCTCCATGGAAAACTTACGATGTAAAAATTATCAGCAAAGACTATGGCAATATATTATAATTTAAAAAAACTCTATATTTATCATTAACAAAATTTGTTTTAGAAAATCTGAAAGATGCCAATTTGAAACTTAAATCTTTATCTGATGTACCAGATACTGAAGAGGAAAACGAAAGAAAAAGATTAAAAGCGTTGAAGAGAAAGCACCCAGTTGCAAATTTAGCTGGAGCACTTGATTTGAGAGATAAATTTAAGGTAATAAAATTTGATATGTATATTACCTAATTGATCAATTGATATTTTATTTAATCTCTAAAGCTGTTAAAACATATTTATAAATTTTTCTAATAGATAAAGGCTCATATGTGAATTTCTTTAATATTTTTTTTAAATTTAGAATTTAAGAAAGGATTACGCTTTAGTCCATTCATCACTATAGTTATTAGAATTGTTTAATGAAAATTAATATTTTGAAAATATTTTAGGTCATAAAGATTGAAAATGAACGCACCGTTTGTGAAGAAGAACAATATTTTGAAGAAGAGCACCTTGAAGAAGATGATGAACAAAATCATAAAAATTCGAATAACTTTTCCTCCTCCAATCTCCTCTCTTCATATTTACATAGCTCTGATGGAAATATAGATAACAATAGCTTCCTTCAAAGCAATATTACATATTCGGATAATGAATCGCATGAAATTGCTCAAAATTTTCATCAAACCTATTATTCCGTAAACGAAATTGAACAATTAATGAATCGAGTAAAAACATTTTACCTATATTTGATTTTATAAATATATAATTTCTTACATTTTAGTTTGCAAATCGTATTGAAAACAATCTCAAGACCTATATTGATCAAAAATTTGCTGAGCTAGAAAGTAATGAGAAAGGAATGAATGATAATTCATTTAAAAAGATAAATAATGAGCAGGAGCTTATTGAGTTGGAAAAATTACTTTTCATGAATGATTACAAGCTTAAATTGGTAATTTAATGTTGAAATTTATTTAATTTATTCAGTTATATTTTTTGAATTTTTTAGTTTAATCAATTAAAAGCTTTATCTACAAATGGACGTCAAAATAATAAGCTCCACACAGCAGTGAATGGAATTTTGACTTACTTGCTTCATGGAGAATTTTTAAAAAATGTTAGATGGTCAGAAAAATCTGGTTTGAAAAGTTTGCAAACTATAAATGATGAATTAAAGTAAGTCAATAATTACATGTTTTCAATTGTCAAAACTAAATTTTTATTTTTGATTTTTTGTGCAATTTAAGCAATGTGCCAAAGAGAGTCCAGCTGATAGATTTCAAAAATGTGTTTGATCTCATTCGTTCTTCACTTGGTATCATTAAAGATGATAAACTTTTATTGCCTGATGCTGAAGATGTAAGAAAATCTATTCAAAACTTCTTTAAAAATCACTTGAAAAGACTTTAAACTGAGATGTATCAACCAAAACGTGAAATAATTTTGAAATAAAATAAAATTTGATATTAACAATATTTTTTTTTGGTTTTTATGGCAAAATTATAGGAAAATAATTTTGTATTCTTATTTCAGGCTAAATTGTTAAATATATAGCAAGCTAAAAAGCTCGCTTAATTTGTTTGTTAAGAGCTTTCTTAATAGCATGTGATGTCAGCACGCTAAAAGAACTTACTTTAAGAAAGCTTTAAGCAAGCTATGAGCATGCTAAAATCGCGTTTTTTAGCATGCTTCAGCCAATGAACTATACGACTTAAAGCTAGCTGGCTTAGAAAGCGATCAGTAAGCTAATAGCAAGTAGGTAGCTGCTTTTAAGCAAGCTTATTTCTTTCTGTTTGCTTGCTTACTGGTTATTCGGGTGTTGCACATTATGCAAGAAAAAGAAGCTTAAATATTTGTCATCTTTCATTTGTCGCGCGACACAAAAAATTAGAAAAACACACACAGCTAAATGTTTCACATTTTTCTTCTCCTATAGAGACATGCTGCGTGCAAAAAGTGTGGCATGAGAGAGATTTTCTCGAATTTCATTCTACTTTTCGAGCGAATTCAGCATTTTTCTTCTCTTTATTCTAACACATAATTTCCAACATCAAACATGAGCATGAAAAAATCTGAACATTAGAAAAACGAAACCTGCCACACTTTTATCGATTTTCGTTTGTCTCGAGCTCCTTTGACTCATTCCATTTTCAAAAAAATATTGTATAAAGCATGAAAAGTTCTTTCAGTGTGTATACATACAATACACTGTCTTTTTTTCTCTCTCTCTCAGTCGCTGCCTCCATCATACACACATTTTCTTTCTTTTTTATTTTTTATTTTCTATGCCATGTTACAAATGTTGTTATAAGCAAAAAGTATAAACTACACTATACATGGGCGCATGAGAACGAGAGAAAAATATATTTTTTACGACGCTTTATTGTTATGGATAGACGATATACTCTTTCAATTTTCATCGCGTAGCATATGTATTGTTAAGAATATCAAAAATAGGAATATTTGAAAAATATTTGTACAAGATTTCTGATACGCAAGAAGGATGTATTGTATGTTGCTTGTTTAGACTTAAAGGTAATATTGTTGAAAGGTAAGAATTGGGCATTTTTGAGACAGATTTTGAAAGGATTAAAATAGCCTGCCACAAAAACAGACAACTGATTATCTTATCGTTCCAATTCAAATCAACTTTCTCTTAATTAAAATCCCTTTTCTCCATGCTTCAAAGAAACGATCCTTCTTGTAGAAAAAGAGAAAAGAGAGAAAAATTACAAAACATGAATTTTCATTCATTCCTTAAGAAAACAAAAGCAAATTTTTTGCTCGCTTACAAATTGATTTAAATTAAATTTAAGACTCAAGAGCAAATTGTTATTGCAACTCAAATTTACATTTTCTTCTATACTTTAATATACATACACTCACTCGCTTTTATTAAATTCTATGAATACGGAAATAATTAAAATAAATTATTGGCATTATTGTCATCAGGCGCGTTTTTGTGAGCAAGGCAAAAAAAAAACTTTTTTTCATCCTATTGTTAGAAAGGAAAAGTGAACAAAAAAATGCGAGAAAAAAAGAGGATGAAGTTAAAGTGTAGCTTCGTAACGAAACGTGAATAAATGCCAATGTCTTCTTTGATGACAATTTTTTTTGCTCTCCCTATTTCACCCTTTCTTTTATTCATCACACCTACACCTAGCAAGCAAAAAGTGAAATTTAAAGATAGGTCAAGGTATGGAAAAGACTGGATTTTTTAAAATATGAAATGTTGATGTATAAGTAAAGAACACAGACATAGCATGTAATGAAAAGATAAAGTGATAAAAACCTTTGAAGTACTCGAAACATTTCTCACTCTCTCCTCATCATCGTCAAACAACTGAAAAAATGTTTACACAGCAATTAATCCTTTTATCAAGGCATGCGAAGATGAGCGTAAAAGAAAGATAGAAAGAGGCAAATGACCTCGAGAATATTTTTCTCCCGAGAAATTTTATCAGCCATGCAATTTTAAACTTTTTCTACTCAGCATACTGAGTTTTTTGTTTGCTAGCATTTCTGGCATGGCAATAAATTTTCATGTGATCCTGAAAAGTGATTTGAGTGAGAGTTTTGTTCTATTTCACACACACGGAGCTTTAGAGAGAGAAAAAAATGTTTTTCCCTTCACTTTTCCGCTACTCCTTAATCATTAAAGCACTCACTTAGGCTGAGCTGTATTTAACGCACATTTTTCCTTTATTATGCTCACATACTATACAGTGTGTAGAGAAAGAAAGTAAAAGATAAGAAACAGTCAGAAAAGAAAGAAAAAGTTTGCGTCGTGTAACGGGCTCTTAAGCAGATGTGTAATGGGCATGAAAATTTATGGAAAGAAATCTGAAAAATCTTTTTTTCTTTCTCTGTACTGCCTGAAATATGGTGAGACACGACAGTGAATTGCTGCGATTTAGTTTTTATGAGGCATAAATTTGCTCAAGATAAAAATTTTCTTTTTATTTTGTTCAAGTTAAACGAAAGACAACATGAAAAACTTTTTGTCTCTCACATGTAAATTTTCTTAACTTTCTCTTCGTCCATGTCATGCCATATTGTTCATCAAATGCAATTGAAATGAAGAAAAAGTTTTATTAAATAATGCACAAATTTATTTTTTGACTGCGATGGATCAACGACATTTTTTTGAGTAGAGAGAAATGGGCATGTTAAGATTCTTTTAAGCTTTATTATGTAACAAAAAAAGAAAGATTCTAGGCTGTTTTTAGATAAAAATTTGCCTTTACCATAGGAAAAAAAGTTCTGACTTCTTCTTTTTTGTACTGTATGTATCTGTATCTGTCTCATTCCGCTCTTTTCTTACTTATTGTATCTTAAATCTTTCCGAAACGATGAAAATAGCTCTATATATAGAACAACTTTTTCCTTTGCTTCTGGACAATCAAATATAGAATGAGAAAGCACAGCGACCAACCGCTCGCACTCGACTTTAGGCAAATAAAGAAAACTCTCTTCTATTCGTATACAATATAAGTAAAGGAATTTTTAAAGCAATGCGTGAGTGAGTGAATCAGGGTGTCGTCATCGTTTCTCTGTAGCAAATATCTCTTTTTTTTTCATTTACCATAACATTGCTGATTTGCATAAAAACATTTTCTCGAGACTTCAACTCACACTTTCGCGCATATTTTGCTTTTATTTTGATGATTTTCTAATGTCGGTAGTCAGAGAAATTGCTTGAGATTCTTTTTTCTTTGCTTTGCTTTTTTGTTTAATCTACTAAGAAGAAAATTGAAAAGAATTTAAGCTTCGAGTGAAAAAAGTGAAATGCTTTTTTGCTAAACCAATTGATTGATTGTAGGAAAATCATTGAAAATTTAAAATTTAAAGTAAGATTTTTTTCTCATAGAAAAATTTCTTTACTAACATAATGGCCAATGGGAAAATGAAAAGCTTTCGCTCTTCTTCAACAAAGTATTGCATTAAAAATTTACGACCGAAAAAAATCCTTGAAAATTACTTTTCCATTTCCTTTCATCATGAATTGAATAAAAAAATCGCTACCCCACAACCACACACACCACTCGATGTTGCTGAATGAGTGAACGGTTCAATAAACTCTCGAAAATGAAAGAAGTTCTAAGGATAAATATAAGTACACTTGTGATATACTCAATGCATTTTCATGATTCAACAGCTCTTTTCTATCAATTTGGACTGATGCAATTTATGACTGCATTTTCAATTTATTTTGCAATGAAGAACTTTTTCTTATTTTTTTTCATTGCTCACGTATGCTTTCAATTATCAACTCAATTGCCTGAAACTACTTACAACAATGTTTAAATGAATACTTTGACATTAAATGTATCGATTTGTAGTGCTCGTAAAACTATTTAGCGAAAAGGAAAAACAATTGAAACGATTTCTTTATTGGACTCTTATTCTAGTTCGTTCAAAGTTCAATTCAATTAGCACTCGAAGAGAGTTTTCGCTCGTACGAACATCTCTTTCCACTCGCTTCTTGCTTGCTTTCTCTCTTTTATGCTGCGGTTGGAGAAAAATCAATTTTATTTGTGGCTTTTTATATTGATTTAAATTCAGTGTTGGTAGCACAATAAATTAAATTATCATAATTCTCTTTTTCTCTCGTATTTACTCGTTCAATTTTTTATGATCGGGCATTATATAGAGATGCATTTCATTGCATAACTAAAATAACAATGAACTACAATTGCTGAATAATAATAGTAATTTGGCGAAATTTTCATAATAAATTTTATATTTATTTTATTGTCAGCATTAAATAGGCAATTAAAAATTTCAGAGCAAAAAATGCAAAATGTAATTGAATAAAATTTAATGTCAACAAACAATTAAACTGACACTTTTATTTTTTTTTTTTTGGAAAATTCATAAGATAAGTAAAAAGTTTTCATTTAGAAAATTTTATAATTAAATATTTGATTACTCGTACTTCCGAGTATGAGAAAAAGAAAAGGATTAAGAAAACCAAACAAAATCTTTTCTTTTTTTTGAAAATTTAATTTTTCATAAAAGCACAAAACAGAAATCAGACATAAGATAAGAATGAAAGAAAATTGAAAAATTTCTCCGCACAAATAACAGAGAAAAAAATGATTATGAAAGAAGAAAAAACTTTTCTTTTGCAGACGAAGCGAGATGATAAAAATCAGTAATATTAACTTTCAATGATATTTTAAAAGCGCTTTTTCTCGTGACAGATTTGAGAATCCAATGAAAATGTAATAATGTTAATCAAGAAATAATTTCGAAAGTGTTTTCTGTCAATTTTGTAATTTTTTTGGAATAAATAGTATTTTTAGAAAAATTTTGACACTAAAACCTCACGTCTAAATGTCATGTGGATGATTTCTTTGCATTTCTTAAAATTTCGTGTGTATGTAGTATGTCGCATGTAGACCCATTTAGAATCGACTTTAGAAAAATAGTTCATGAAAGCAAATGGGATTTTTGAAAGATCTTCTGTTATACACATCTCATGATTAGAAATATTAGATTAATGAAAAAGGTAAGATGAAATAAATTTTATAGTAAAGAATATTTAGGGAAAAAGGCAAAATTTGCTAAAAAAATAAAAAAATTTTCCTATAAAAAAATTGAATAAAGTGTATGCATGTGAAGCAAAATATTGTACTTGTTCATGTAAATTCAACTCACACCTCATCATCAACCATCGACGTAGTGATGCATAGATACGTATATAAAAAATGAGCATAAGAGAGAACATTGAACGCAGATACTTGAAGTTCTCTCTTCAAACTTACAATTGCATGCATCTGAAATGATATTAAAAAAGTTTTTCTTAATCTACACACATACATGACTGCACTTCTATGAAAATGCCTTTGAGCTCATTTTAAATGTTGGTTTGTGAACATCAACCAAGAACAATAAAAAGATGGAGAAGGAGAAAAAGAGCTCCCTGTGGTTAAAATTGTAGTTTCAAATCCATTAATAAAATACACGAAACGCACACATGCATCGCATGAAAAGTAGTTTTTCCTCTAACAGACATGAAATCTGACTCATAACTTTTGTAACATTTAATTTATTAAATTATATAAAAAAAACTGTGTTTTTGCCTTCCTCCTTTAGTCAACATATCATGCACATTAAATTTATTGTCTCGCTACTTTCGCTTGCAAGCATACCGAAACGCGATATGAGGGTGTTGGTTTTATTATTTTTCACAGCTTTTTATTACACATATTTTTCGCTGCTGTTGTTATTTGACTTTCAAGCGCACTGCTAATGAGGTGTAGATGTTCACTTTAAAGAGAAAATAGGGATTTTTAATCTCATTATTGGCTACGCTTGAGAAAGCGTGATTAAAGTCTAGACTTGATAAATTAATTTCTATCTAATTATAAAATATGATAAGCGACGCGCGGTATGTCACATTAAGTGCCATTTAAGC
This sequence comes from Polypedilum pembai, assembly GCA_014622435.1. Lineage (NCBI taxonomy): Eukaryota > Metazoa > Arthropoda > Insecta > Diptera > Chironomidae > Polypedilum > Polypedilum pembai. The sequence continues at coordinate 92,659 of JACWBX010004242.1, forward strand.
TATTTGTTTCGAAAAACTTCACTTTTATAGAGTGGGAGAGATTATTGTTGGTGTTGAATGTTTTCGTTTAATAAGAATTTTATTAAAATTGATTTGATTTCGTGAAATTAGATGTTTGAACATTACACCTGCGGTTGTCTTAGAAAACTTTTTATTGCGTGTTTGAGAAATGTAGAAAAAAAATTATGAAATACTTATGCGAAATAAATAATTCGTTCAACATTTCATTATAAACAAATATTGCTTTTTTCATCGAGCAACATTAAAAATGGGACTGATTGTCAATTGCATGTGAAAATGGAAATAAAATAATCGAATAATTAAAGGCGTCTGTTATGCATGTAAAATTAACATGCAAATAAAATGCAATTCTAGGAAATGTTAAATGTTAACATTATAATATGTTTTCTCTCTTTTTTATTTATCCAATTGTCGATGACGATAAAAATGCTAATGGGCTAAAATCTGCTCCTGCACAAACTTGCAAATATCAGTCGTAATGTAATTTGAAAGCTCAAAACTGTTGAGGTGGGATTTCGCACTTGCATATTGATTTATATTTATCATATGCTTGTCATACACTCACACATTTTTAAAAATTCTATTCAATACTGCATTTTTGGAATATGTACACCTCGAACATGCTCTCATGGTTTTTTGCATAGTTCAAGGTTAATTTAAACGAAAGCATTTTCGTTCTCAACTCGTATTCCTGTTTCTGCTCCAAAACTTTCATCTGCTACTAACATTACGCTACAACTCGTACAAAATTTAACAACAGCAGCAGCATTGAGTTAAATGAAAAGTCGATAAACGTCTTTTCATTTTGAAAACGGAAAATTCTTACTAATTGAGTTTTTTAATCACAGAAAAATTTAATTGACAAAAAAGTTACGTTACGGTGACGGCAAAGTTCTATAATTTTCTCTCATTTATTTTTAATTTTTAAATTTCCTCCTTCGCTTGATGAGAATGAAATTAAAATTTGTGGTGACATCAGTTGAGTTTTAGAAAGTTTTCGCGATTCTTCATTTAAAAGAAATCATTGTCTTTGGAAAGAATCTTAATTACCCGTTTAAAAGAAATCATTAAATTGTAATTGAATTTTTAACGCGTTTTTTGGTAAGAAAAATGCAACCGAGGAGTGACAGCTTCGAAGAAAAGAAAGAAAAAATTTGACTTTAGCGCATTTTTATCGCCCAGATCAGTGACATGCCATGAATAAAGTTTATTAGACCTATTAAGATTATTTCTGTCAATTTTTAGCGCATGTTTGGTAACAAAAAGGCAGCTTATACATAGCGAAAAACGAGAACTAAGAAATAATAGAATGTTTCGAAAATTCTTAAAATCTCGACTGTAGTAACTTTAATTGCAATTTTAAGATAAGATATGGCAAAAATCAGCAAAACAAAATTTATGCCGCTTTTTTCTCATTTCCACACACTGTGTCAAATGAAATGTTTTTTGTAACAAAAAGTTGTAAGAAATCATTTAATTCAATGATAAATTACACTTCATTTTACAGTTAAGGTGTTAATATATCATCACAATTGAATAAGAAATGAACAAATATTTTATAAAGGTTTTTAAATTTTTAAGTCAAAAAGTATGAAACATTTTATCATTTTTAATATCACTAAGTAGTGTTTCGTTATTTAGCAGCAACTATGAAAACAACTTAAAGACTTTGAATTGATAATTTAATATGAAAACACTTAATTCAATCAAATAATCCAATTTCCAACAATTTCATTTTCTCGAAATAATAAGCATAAGCATATTAAAGTAAAGCCATTAAGCCAAAATGGTTCTTATTTTTTATACAAAAAAATCTGCTTCTTCATCTTTATCGCCTTCGTTTACCATAGCTAATGCTAGATGAAAAAACAACAACAAACTTTTTTGCCTTTCTCTTAAGCACTGAAAGCTTCGCTGACAACGAAAGACCTCTTCAGCATGCTTTATTCACATCAAATAGAAAATAAATTTATTCGAATTGACTGCCAAAATTACCGCTTTTGGAAACATCAAAGCAATTTTTTTAATGAAAACAAATTTACCTCCTACCAAAATAAACACAAATGAGAGAAAGAGGCAAAAAAGTTTTCTTTCCCTTCAACCTTCAGATTGTGTACACTGACACGAAAGCCGTTTACCATAAAAGTATATACACACGGGAGAAAAAAAAGAGTATATACTTGAGAGAAGGGAAAACAAATCAGAGAAACAACATCAACCACATTGACGAAAACAACAAGCAAGCAAGCAATAGAAGAATAAAGAATTGAATGCGATATGTGTGTAAGTAAGTCTCGAATATGCAATAATTTAGAGGTAAACTTTGTATATATGATTATATCGATTATATTAATTGGCTCATGTTTACGTTTAACGCAAAATTATGTGTGCATATTTTACTCGCTCTTTACGCACCGCACTATGGGGCAAAATACGAAAATTTTTCCAAAAATTATTTGAATGCATTTTCTGAAAGAGCATTATTAGACGATTCCAAAATGGGTAAAA
>JACWBX010004242.1:95207-111314 GCA_014622435.1 Polypedilum pembai
AAGTCTCGAATATGCAATAATTTAGAGGTAAATTTTGTATATATATGATTATATCGATTATATTGGCTCATGTTTACGTTTAACGCAAAATTATGTGTGCATTTTTTACTCGCTCTTTACGCACCGTCGATATTCAAATTTTTTTGCCAATGCTCAGTGACCGAGAAACGGCACGTCCGTATTTCGTGTGTATATGAGAAAGAGAGAGAAACTTAAAAAAAGAGAATAAAATTTATGGAAAGGGTTAATCGTTCCTAAACTTGCGGTTTTTCATTCTTGCTTTTCTCTCTACGGGCGGTGAGGAAGAAAGAGAGAATGTGAAGTAAATTTTAAAGGGCATTGGAAGCATATAAATTTGTGAGATGGAAATCATCCAGGGGAAGTGAAGGTTGGAAATTAATTGACCACAATTAATCACACGGCAAGAAAAGCTTCTTTCTCGTTATGTACTAGCCATAGCTCATTACTCGTAGCTCCATTGTATGTGTTGAAAATCAAAAGGAGAGGTAAATGAGGTGTGTTTGTGCAGTCATAAATTCTGATTACTATAAAGTATGTGTTGACGCCAAATGATTGATTTTTCTCACTATATATATAAAAAGGAAAAAGAAAATTCAAATGAAGTATCATACAACAAACGATCATCGTGATGAACATAAAATCAATCCAATGGGAAAGGTAATAGAGCGCAAATAGATAAGCGTCAGTAGCAGGTTTCGATTTAGGGGAATAAGCACATATCTATCATTGTAAGTAATGTATGAAATAGACCTTGACAATATATCTGTATATGGCAATCGAAGTTATCGTAAAACAACAAAAATAACTTTAAAAATTTAGCTATTGGAGATATTTTTGTTTTGTTACAGAATGACCAAAAAAATGAATCCAATCAATCATTCTACTGCTCCTTCCTTATGTATTGATGAAATATTACACAGTTCGATGATTTGAGTTTTGTGATGCTGTAGGGAATAAAGCGAGCTATAGGAAAAAGAAAATTTATCGATTAATGAACAAGTTTCGCCCAACCACTCATAGAATATGTGTGTACAATAATTTTCAACGGAAGCAGATTGCTGAGAGCAAAGAAAATTGCGAAATAGATTTAATGAAAGCATTGTAAGAGGTGGAAGAAGGAAGGACCAAGCAAAATCGTGAAGAGTGTCGAAAGACATTAAGATGGCGGTCGAAGAATGAGAGAAAGAAAAAAGCGAAGAAACTTGTGATAATGGTCATGAGTGATTGAATTAGAAATTAGATTAATGAAGTAGAAATAAGTAAACCAACGACATCAACAAGAAGGAGAGGGTCGCCATTATCAAAGATGACAGACCTTGAAGTGAGAGAATGAGATCAATGGCAAAAAGCTAATTTTTTTGACAAAAAGAAAAGGTTCGATTTTCATCATCTTATCAGCAGACTCGAAATTTAATTTTACCCTATTATATATGTGTGTGTTTGATGAAGTTTTAAGAATAGAATTAGATTGAAATTGAGAAGGGTATGAATGAGCAAATATTAATGCTTTAAACTCATTTATAAAAGTGACGAGAAAAAAAAAATTTAAATTAAAAGTCAAAGTAAAATTTTCACGAGTTTTCTTCACTTATTCACTTCTTCCTTAGTCGTTATCTAGGCATCATTATCGCTATCTCGACTCATCAAGCAAATTAAATTTAGCACTTATATGTATATCTATCTACAGTCAACACTCAACGGCTGCTCTCTTAATATAGTAGACTCAAGGAAAATGACAGAAAAAGTTTTCTCTCTCCTCTTCACTTCTATTTGATTAAATGCAGCATCAGAATGTTGGTGATGGTGATAAAGTTTTCCATTCACTTGAGACTTTTTTAAATTAATTAATTTACATGCATGCCTTTGGACATCTCTCTGGTTAATTCTTTTCTTTTTTCTCTCTTCTTGTCTTCGCTTTTTATTGTTGAGTGCTAAAATAATGAAAAAATGATAATATTTCTAACCTCATTTGCTTGAATTTCAATTAGATTTCGTTTATATTCAAGTGAAAATTACATATATTTTTATTTATTGTCAGAGAAAAAAAAAGTTCATTTGAAAAATTACATTAATGACATTTTAATAAAAGAAAAAATATTGTTACACCTTATTCATAATAAACGTTTGTAAAGGAAGCAATTATGGTCAACGTTATGATTTGTTTCAATACAAATGTCAAATAAACATTTATTTGTAGAAAAAAACTCCTCAGTTTCACATACAACGTCACATTATGTGTTTACTGACTTGAGCGTAAATGTAACATAGCAAATCACAAAGTATGTATAACATACATTCAAAAAGCGAGAATGAAATATATACCTACACATATATTCTGCCTGCCAAAATAGAAGAAAAAATAATAAACGAAAGGAAAAGAAGGAGATGATGTCAAAGGTAAAAGAAAAGAAAAAAATGAATTTATCTTTTTTCCACTTTTCCTTGCCATTGTTGAAATTATTTCACATCATTAAATTTGCACATTTATGTGAATCATGATTTTCTTCTTTAGCAATTTCATTTAGTAGCTTTAAGGCTTTGTTTCTTTTCATTAAATCCACATTATTGTAAACCACATGTGTAAATCTTGGTAGTTTCAATCAAGAACTTTTTTCGTTGAAACTTCACTTTTTAATTGTGTTTTTCAAACTTCTTCATATATTTTGAAAATTTTCGAAATTTCTGGAATAATTTTTCGAGATTCAATATTGTGAAAAAATTAATTATCAAAGTTGAAAGGTTGAAATATTATCTATTTCATAAGTAAAACTACCTATATTATTTCAAGAACTACTAAAATTCAATCAAAAAATAAGAATTAAATTTTTTCGAACAAAAACTTTTTACCTTTAAGTTTTTAGTTGTAACAAAATTTTTAAAATCAAACTTATTATACGTATGTTGCGAAATTTTTCCTGAATTATCTAATGGTCAAATGACTAACCAATTAATGAATTTTTTTTTCATTTTGATTATAAAAAAGTTAAAAAAGTGATTCATGTATTGTTTATGAATCCGCCATACTTAGTTTTGATTAAGATTGTCTTACTAATGTGAAGAGTATTCATAAAAATCATGACTTTTTTTATGATGTTCCCTTCTTTAACAGGGGAAGAAAAGAAAAGAAAGCTTTAACAATATAATGGCACAATAAAAAAGGGCAAGATCAGGCATCAAGTAAACATTACATAAGTTTTTAATAAATTTCATTATTTCAGAAAAATTTTTGCTCTTATTATGACTCTTTTTATCTGCTCTAATTTTTATGAATGAACAATGTCAAAATAAATGGAGAGACTTTATTGAACACACAAGTACTCATAAAATACGAATATTCTTTTTCGATTTCCATTTATATAAGATTGATTTGATTTAGACATCAAAATGTTCATTTAAAGAGAAATGTAGATTGATTTTTTATTATTTGAGATTTTATTTTGTTTTAACGTTAAATATTTGATAGGAAGAATTAAATATTTAATAAAAATTACCAAAAAAGAGGAAAGAAAAATGAGGCAATTTTATCATTATGTTTTTTTAAATGTACCAAAAACGAGAGCAAACGGAAGTAAAATGTGTCGCTTTCTCATTTATAATTTAAGCTTTGTACTTATGTAAGTGTTTTTCATAATAAATTTATGTGAATATTTTCATCATTTTCTCCTTGTGCGCGCGTCATTTACTCTGTTTGCATCCCGAAGGAATGATAAAAGTAAATTATCAGTAAATTTAAATAAATTACTCACCATGACTGCGCTCATTTTGAAATCCATAAAGTTTTTGACTTCGGCAGCCATCTCGCGTAGGAAAACGAGCCCGTCTTTCCGCACCACTTCGAAATCATTTTCCTTAAATCTCTGCGTGTAGGTATAAGTACACCAGCAGCATAGTTGTCATCATAAATAATTCATAAGGAACATACGGCAGGCAGCGAAAAAGGAAAAGAAATAAGACAAAAAAATTGTATAAATTTTCTATGTTTTCTCTCATCCTATCTAGTGTTAATAGGTTGCGGAAAAAAGACAAACAACCATAATCACTAATTGCAATCATAATTTATGTGCAATTTATTAATTTTTCAAGTCAAATAAGTTTACTTTTACCATCACCACCACACCATCTTTAATTTGATTCTTTTTCTAAGCAACATAGTTTTTCATTCATCCAAGATACAACTTAAGAAATGAGCTTTTAATAGTTTGCCTTCAACCTCTGAATACAAATGTTCTGTACTGGCATTGAATATCGATGAGATGATGTAACATTGCTGACACTGCATAGCAAAATGATAAGAACGTACAAAAACAAAAGAATAAGAGTTAGGATCGATTGGAAATTAATTAGAGTCCTCAGGACAAGAGTGTCAATGAAAGAAAGAGATAAGAAAAGTTCAAAGTTTCATTATGATAATAAGTGTCCTTCTTGTCATAATAATTCCAACGCTGATGAGTGACAGAATTTTTCTTCTTTCTTTTCTTTTTCTGTTATGGCAGTTGACTGTCGTCGAAGGTATTCATTTCAATATTTTTTTTTTATTATATTGGTCACTGAAGGTAATCCCGTATGCAATCCATAGAGATTTTTATTAATTAAAACTATCTATTTGGAAATTTCTTTTCATATTTTAAGCACTGATATTGTAAACAAGATTACGCTAACTTTTTCGTGTTTGCTTATTTCACTTCTTAGAAATAACGGTCATCGGAATTCAAACTGATATTTCTGTTATTTTTATTCAAGGGGAAAATATCTCTGACGAAAAACGAAAGAATAACGAAAATGACGAAAAAAACGAAAATGACGAAAATAACGAAAAGTGACGAAAAAATGACGAAAGAAAAATTTTGTTCAGATTTTCTCAAAAATTCTGGCGTTTTGGCTCTTATTATGTATTTAGAACACTTCTTTTGTGATATATTAATGTAATTCTAGTTGTATAAGAGCCGGAAAACTCGTTTAAATTCAATTTTGTGAAAGAATTTTTTACAAGACTTTTGTTTACAAACAATGAAGAAAAATAGCGAAAATCGACCGAAAAATTTGTTCAAATTTTCTCTGCAATTTCAAAATTTTGGCTCTTCTTATGTATTCAGAAAGATTCTTTAGTGTTGTATTAATGTAATCTAAGTGGTATAAGTACTGGGAAACTCGTTTAAATTTTCAATTTTCTTTACAAATTCTTTGTTTATAAACAGTGACGAAAACGACGAAAACAACGAAAAATGACGAAAAAATAGCGAAATTCTAAAATCTTTCGTCAGAGTTATTTTCCCCTTGTTTTTATTCTAGAACACCAGCTTTTTTTAAAAAAAGTTAATTATTTTTTTTCAAATTTTATATTGTTAATTAAATGCAGGTTACTTTCTTCAACATTATTACATAATTATTTCATTAATTAAGAAAATCTAGGGTTCGGCATTATGCAGATAAGAAGAAGAAGAATTATACGCATAATTTTCTTCTTCCTCTTGATTTTTCCATATAAAAATTAATATGAAGAAGAAAAATATGAGCATATTTCTTCTGTTTATCTGCATAATGCAGATTCTTAAAAAATCATTTTTACCCTTATTCTTCAAATATCAATCATGTTTCGATGATCAAACACACGGAGAAAAAATTTTTTTAGCTAACATAAAGTTTTTGGGCAATGAAGCACAGTTATGAGACCTAAAATGCAAACTTTATTAGACTCATAAAGCTTTTTATAAGTGGTAAAAAAGTTTTATAAGAGTCATAAAAATCTTTATGAGTCTAATAAAATTTGTTTTTTTAGGACTCATAACTGTGCTTTATCAACACAAACTTAATGCCAGTAAAAAAACATTTTTCTCAGTGCAATCAATTCTCTTTGTTTTTGCAAGCTTTCAATCAATATCAGTTGAAATATTTGTTTGAATTTTCTTGAAATCCTGCTTAAAAATTTCTCTCTAATAGATTTTGTATGTTCTCTATTTGTATTCTGCGAATTGCATTTATTAAATATTGTTTTATTTCCTCAGAGAGCGTAACAAGAGTAGAAATGAAGTTAAAGCAGTAACAGCAGCAGCAGTATTGAGTTTAGTAAGCAGAAAATTGAAAACATAAATTTTGCTCTCATTTCTAGGCCACGAATAGTGTTGTAGTAAACGGCAGCACAAGTAACAGCAGCAGCAAAAGCAAGAGTAATAAAATTTGATATTATTAACAGTATACGAATAATGGGAAATTGTGTTTGTAAGTTTTGCCATTTTCATTTACACACTCGTCCTTGTATTTTCTTTGCTCTACTGGCGCGTTATTTTGTTTCGCTGTTACTAGTTTACTCGTGTGTATTTGATGCCAACAAAGTCATTATAAATGCATTTTGTTCTTCACTGTGCATATTTAATTTACATCTCAGCTAGTTTAGTTATTTTGGAGTGTGCGGGCATTCATTTACTCTACCACGAGCGCAATGAAAAGGCAATAATATTGTATGCTATTCACATCATAATATTAAATGCGAGATGAGATAAATTTCAATTTCCTAGTTATGATATCTGAGACTTTCGTGTATGTATGTATATTAAATTTTCACTCGATCATGAATATTGACTCTATGTTCACATATCAAGATAGCGTTTTCTGTCTCACTTTAGTATCACCATGAAGAATGAAGTTTAATTTTCTATATATGAGAGAGAAAAATGCTTACTAGTTAGCAAGCTGAAAAGAGAAAAAGCAATGAGATTGAGACGGAAGGAATGAGAAAGTATAGAAAAATGCATTTTCTATCGATTTTCCATGGTAGAAAAAAATGCATGAATTTCATATATTATGATTACTGAACTGTGTGCATATTTTCTCTTTCTCATGTTGATATCTATCCGCTTTATCTATTCACATGTCTCTCTTTCTCCTATATATGTTCCATTTATGGAATATTCATTTTACATTATAAATACATTTTATACTTGTTCGAAAAAGAAAACTATTGAATATTCGAAAGAGAAGACTTCAATGTCATGTGTTTTCTTTTGCAATTTTTTGTCATAATACTATTGTTGCACCATGTAAATGTAAAGTAACAAGTTTTTCTTTTTAAATTTGAGTTTATCATTATCACATGATATAAAAAGGGTTAAAAACTTTCATTTTAATAACATCAAGATAACAAAATTTATGAGTTTTTATTTGATTTTTGTTCTTCTAGAAACATTTTTTCTAGCCCCCATATACAAACCTATACCACAAACTTTTACATTAAATCTAAATATAGTCGCATAACACATAATATTTTATGAGAAGAGTGTGACTAATGGAAGGGAAATGTTGTTCGCATTTTTATGCCTTTTTGATCAATGAAAATAACAATGGAAAACTAGTATGCGGAAACAAACTTTCATTACATTTTTCCGCTCTCAAACTTTTATTCAAACGTTTACAAAAAGTTTCAAACTGAGAATGAAAATTCCTCCTCCTTCCGGAGCTTTATTTTGATAAATTATTGAATCATGAAATTTGATTGTTTATTCAATAAATGGATTTCTTAAATTAAATTTCTTTTTGACAAGGTTATCGTTTCATATTCTCGAAAGACTTGTTCTTCATATCTTTAATTTATTATTCTCTTTACTTGCAATAAAAAACCTCATTAGTCAACTTTTCAGTGAAAAAATAAGCATAAAAAGATAAATGATTCTGATAATTAACCATGATCACGAGGTGGCAAGTGGCAACATGAAATATTGAACATTTTATTGCATTTTACGATAATTCTATTAAAAAGAAGAAACCATGTGAAATATTTTTATTATTGCGCATAAATTTTCTTTTTCTATCTCTCTTACACACATATATAGTCATGTGAAATGGAAAGAGAGAATTTGTAAGGAAATTTACATGCATGCAACATAAAAACCTCAACTTCATGTAGTCATGTACGATAAACTTTTTCTTCTTTCTCATGTGTGATTTATTAATTTTTTAATATTTTTTTAATTGAAAAAAGTTGAATCTTTTAGACCAAAAAAAATATTATTTAAAAAGCGAGAAGGAATTTCAATTTAAATGCTAATTCATATGTATGCGAGTACACTTCTACTTAGCTTATGAAAAAAAAATAAAATGATACAGGAGAAGGCAAAAAGAGTCATTTCCTGACCACGGAAATGAAAAAAGTTTCGTTCCTTTTTTGCCTCCTTTGCTGTTATCATCAGATCGATTGTCTGCACAGACTTCTCTATTGTTAAAAAGAATAATTTTAAAATTGCAGGAATATTCTTTTAAAGAGTAAAAACGAAAACAATAAATGGAAAGCAGGCTTTTAATAAATCATCATTTTTTACACTTGAGTAATTGTGAAATTGCTTCCTGCTTTTTCCTGTCTTCTTACTTATCTTAGTCAGTCGTGAGCATGATGAACAAACTAGACTTATTTGCAATTTACCCCATTCATAAACCTTTTCTCTCCTTTTAAGAAAAGCAAGAAAAATTAAATTATAAGTCCACGCCTAATCCATAATCTCCATAATTATTCCATTCTTAATTTTTCTATCGGCAAATTTTTAATAACTTTATCATCAAGCAAATAGTTTGCAAACTGCTAATTAAAATCAAATTGTATTATTTTGTAGCAAAGAAATAAAACAAATCCTATTCTTACCAATATTGAATTTAATTGAGCTTTTACATATTAATATGAATGGTGATGAATTTCATCAAAGGAAAATAGCTCTGACACTCCTTAACTCTTGTGCTACAAAAATAGTACAATTATGATGATTTTTCTGATCTCAACATTATCATCATTACTTTCGTTCAATGCAGATAAAGTAAGGAAATAGGGAGCCTATTTCTCCCTTTTTAAGTTTTACTTAAATATACATAATGCTGATTTCAATTTGCTTCACTCACACACTTAACGATGAATGAATAATGAGAATGATGATGACTAAAAGGAAGTAAAAGCAAAGCGAAGGAACAGCATAAAGCATATACAGAGAAAGAAAGAAAAAAGTGTTTCGCATAAATTATTGAAAATGATTTTTCATTAATGGCAACCAATTAAACAACATTGCCAAAATGTTATGATGAAGAGAGAAAATTATGATGACGTTTTGGAAACAAAAAGTCATTAATGAATCAGCGGAGACCAATATTTTCTCTCTCATCTCATTATTATACTCTTCCTTTATATTGTCATATTAGCTCTCCCCTCAAATCACAATTGATGCCAATCAAGAATCATTATTTTTATTTACTGGGTCGATAGCTATAAAGTCTTTTAATTCAACTTTAACGATCAGTATGAAAATAACGAAAGGTGTTGAGTCTATAATAACTCTACAGAATTAATTAACACACTGTTCAGTACGGATCGAAAGATAGAGGAAGCAATAAAAATTCTCATGCTCTTGAAAATAGACGAAGGATTTCAATTAATAATTAATTCCACTGAAATTCCTTGTGTATAGCAAACATCGTTTTCTTGCTTTATCTTTGCCTCTCACTGATGGCAGAGATAACAAGTCATTCATTATAGTCCAAAAGACAAGAACATACAAACAGTTAAGACAAAAGATTACATGTCCTTGTAATGAGAACGACAAGAAAGATAGAGAAAGAAGCAAAGCATTACAATCAGAATAAAAGAAAGAGAGAGAGAGAGAGAGAAACTGACTTGAATTATTATCATTGCAAGTGAAAGAAGAGAGTTTTCTTTTTATTTCGCTTCTCGATCTTGTGATTTCTTAAAGAGAAAGAAATTTATTCAAATCTTTTAGGCAAAGAATTTTTCAATTTATTTTGTTGCACAGATGTTTTTATATTTTAATTCAATGTTTTTCATTTAAGAAGAAATCATAGACCAATGTCACACAATTATAATTTAAAGTCATAAAATTCGCTTTCAAATTTACAATTGAATAAATGTATGAATGAAAAGCAAACAAAATGAAATAAAATTTTCCATTAAATTCATCTACATTTATTCATGTTGGCTGAACAGGAAAGAATTCAAAATGAATGACGGTAATTAAATATATAAAAATTAATTAATGGGCATGATGTAGAACTGACAGTAAATATATTCGAGTAAAATAACACTTTAAGCCACTCTCATTTAAATGTCATAATAGCTCATTTTGTTAAAGTGAAAAGGTCTTGAAATGTTGAAAGGTGCCAATTTAGCTCGACATATGCTTTACATAACCCTTTCTTCTTTAACTGGCACGTTTTTCTTAACTGTCTACTAATGGCACTTCCAATTCCATAATCTACAGTTTTTATTTTTCAATTTTCTTCTTTCACACTTTAAAAGCTAAAAAAGTTCCCACTTTGAGAAGATGTCACAATCAAAATGAACTCGACAATAAGAGTTTACCAAATATACTTGTAAAAATTCAATTAATTTGTATATAATATTCCCCAACATGACCCTCATATCTTTTCTCTCTTTCTCCTTCTCCTACTCGCATTCTCTCGACATGTTTTACTTGTGTAAGTAACTTTAAAGTCAAAATAGAAACATTTAGGAAAAAAGTTTTTGAGATAAATGGAGATGAAGGCAGAAAAAAGTATAATGATTCTCTAAATACGATAAAGAGAAAATCATCGAGGGGATTTTGTCTTACTTTAAATTCTTTTCTCATTCTCATCCCGCAAGGATACATTTACGATACACATTTGAAAATTTATGACATTCGAAAGAAGAGCAATCAGCCGATCTCAACTTTAAATTATTATGATATTTGCATATCGCACCCTACTTACTATATAGAAAATCGAATATAAATCTAAATGATATTTCAAAAGAATGAGACAAAAAAAATTTAAACAAAAAAACGGTTATTTAAAATTTAAATTTTTTTTTAATCGTGAACAAAAATTATAAATATTTAATGTAATTTCTTCAAGAGCAAATCCTTGTGGGGAGCGTAAAAAAAGAAAAGCGAATTTCACATCAAATTTTATTGCATTGTCAAATGGCTCCATAAACAACAACGAGAAATCAAAAAAAGGTCTTTTCATTCTCTCATCCGGATGCTTACAGACATTCAAATAAATATTTGTGTGTATAAGAGTGTCTCAAGGGTGCGCGACATTTTCATTTCTCTTCCTGTAATTAAAATTAATACAATCATTCTATACAGAATGAGAAATAAGAGAGAGATATAAAAGCGAGCGGTTTATGTGCTTTCACATGCTCTAGGGTATTTTTTGAGTTCTACATTATTCAGCACATCAAAGTGAAAACTTTTCTTTCTTTCTTTCTCTCTCTTTTTGTCTTTTTTCTCTATTAATGCAACTGTTGTGAATTTTTATTCTCAGTACAATGAACTGATGAAGCCCTCATGAACTTATTTAGAGAGGAAACTGTATCGATTAATTAGCAACAACGAGAGAATGCGTGCGAATGTTTGTTTCAAGGTGAGATTTCATTTTTATTTCCTCACACCTTCCTCAAACACATCGCTTCTTTCTTTCTTGCTTTAATTCTAGTTTGCAGAAGCTTTCTCTCGAATCTGCGCAAAATCAATTTCTTATTTTCGAGAAATTTATTACCACTGCTGCTACTACTGTTTCCGACTGTCGACATTTCGTATGATTTTTCTTCTCTTTCTCTTTCACTTGTATATACACTCACAATCATCACAGCTAGTTTTTTTTCTTCTCATCTATTTTATTCTTCATCATCATTATCATAATACCTCTAACACGAAATTACTCATTCTTTTCTCTTTCGTTCTTCATCAGCTTGCTTGTCGTTAATTTTAAGTGACAATGAAAATTTTCTAAAGAATTTTCATTTAAGAATTTTATTGTTGATGAACAAACGATTTTTCTTCACTTTTTGTGTCCCTGGAAAAATGCATAAAAATGTATGTAAAAATGAACAACAGACAAAAATGGAGGAAATTAAAAACGAATACGAATTAAAAACAATACAACAGGTAAATAAGATTGATTTTCTTTAAAAATGCATTTTTTTAAAAAAAATTTTAGTCAACAAGATTTAAATTCATTTTATCTTTTCTTCGTCTTTCCTTGATTATCTCGAATAAACCCACATTTTTAAAATTTTTGATTTTCTATTCAAATCTAAGAGTTTTTGAATATAAAATTTATTTTAAAAATACGTAAAAAATAAAAATTTTGGAAATAAGGCAATTTTGAAATTCATCAAAAAATTTGAATTTCGTTTTAATATAAGGACGGCTCTTATATTAAATAAAAAGTTCGATTATAAAGACTTAAGTGCTTATGATTGAGGAAAGACAATTGGGTTGATATTTCAATTAAATAATTTTTTTATAAAATCAATAGTCTAAAATAAATTTTCTCATTCAACTACAGACCAAATTCATTCTTTTTTAAAAAATGTCAAAAATTTCATTAAAAAATAAACAAGCTTAATGTTCACAAATCGTATTTCATGATATCTTAAAAGGAAATAAAACTTTCACAACGTAAAAAATATTTTTCCTTCTTCTGCTTACATGCTCATTGCATTACCTTAAGAATCATTTTGTTAGCTTTTTCCGCACATTTACCTTTAACTTTTTAATCTACTTTTAAATACGGTCACTGAGACGAGTGGAATGGAAACAATTTCTTGTGCTGCGTTGAGGAATAGAAGTAAAGAAATAAGAAACTTTCTTCATACTGTATGCAGAAGACTTTACCTTCAAAGAAGGTCAAATGCTGCTTATTTCATCAACAATGAAGAAAGAAAAAACAAAATTTTCTATCGTAATTGTTTGTTGCCAACAGGAAGCGAAATGAGGGCAGAGATGAGGAAAATATTTGACACACGCAAGTAGTATTAAAGCAGCATTTTCCATCATATACCTTTCTCTTTTCTTCTTCTCATCCTCTATGCCATCATCATTCTTAAACATTACCTTGACTTCAATTTTTTCACTCATCTGCCTGCCTGTTTTCCCGAACTCTCACTCTCTTTATAATAATTCTGTATATTTTTCCTTTTTTCTCTCATATAACATCACGACAGAAATGGATGGCACGAAAAACGACATATTTTTCTTCTTTATTTCCTCTCATTTTTTAATAGGATTAAATTCCATTTCTTTCTTTCGCTTTACGTACTATATAGACGCTATTTCTTGACTACACACGAACTCACACACACATATATACATTATTATTGCTTTTCTCTCTTGCACGCTTTCGTTCTTGACTCACTTCTTTATGCCACATGGCTTATGTCAATTTTCTTGTGAGTTATGTCCTTCAAATGGCACAAAGAAAATTTTTTTGTGCTTCTTTTTTTCTATAAACATATTAAGACTTTTTTGTGATGAAAATATCAAGCAAAAAAATCATTTTGAATAATGAAAAAAATGAGAAAGACAAATACTTTTGCTCAGATATAAAATTACGTTATGTGCGTGTGTAAGAGTGTCAACGATAACACATTTCTTCCTTTCTCAAAGGTGTTCGCACAAATCTCATTTGCGACACTCAAAAATGGAAAAGACATTGTGTGAGAAAGAGATGATGAAACAATTGACAGGATATTGAAAGTGAATGTGTATTGACGTGCTAAAAATTGATAAAAGAATGAAAGTTGAGACAACACCTGCTAAAACTGAGAGTCTCCCTTCGTTTTGTGGAAGATAGACATGATAGGCGTTTTAGGAGGGATTTTTGATCATATTTCCTCTCTCTTATACCTTTTTTTTTGAGCAAGGTCAAAGAACTTTATATCATTGTCAATTTTACAAACCTGTTTGATGTAGGGAATTTTAAGGGAAGCTTTTTTAAGAGAACTTTTTACAAAATCTTATTTCTGTTAGCGAGAAACGCTATTTTCATCTAGAAATCTTTGATTTTAGGCTACAATAAATAGTATGATAGATAAAGCTTGTGTTCCTTACGAAAGCAACCTATTTTTTGAGAAGATGTAATGAGTTTTGATAGTTTTTTTATTTGGACATAACTTAAAGATTTTTTGAAAGACCTTTGATAAGAAATTAAAGAGGAAAAGAAAGAAGAAGAGATTTTTGCAGAAATTTGTCACTCATGGAATTGTTTTTAACAATCTAAACTCGAAATAACGAGTTTTATTATAAAATTTCGTAATTTTATAATGAATTTTTTTAAAAGTTTTTGTTTTAAGAATTCTTTATATTTAAGTGAATATTTGAATGGTTTTAAGTTTTCTCAGCCTTCTTCATTTTACTTTCTTGCCTTCAATCTAAACTTATTTCTTCCTTCACTCTGACTTCCTTGCATTTATATTTTTAAAGAAAAATTACTAATTAAAACTAAAATTATTAAACTAGATTTTTGTATCATCATTTAATAGTTCTTCTAATAGCATAAAAAAAGTTTTTCAGCTTTTACCCTATTCAAATTGCCTTAATTTGACACTAAGAAATTATTCTGAATACATAACTAGGGCCAAAATACTAGACTTATTGAAAAATTCTTTTTTTTTTTGCTTTATTTTCTCTATTTTTTTCGTTTTTCATCATATTTTCTTTTTTCCTGGTTTTTTCAAAAGTTAGTTTTCTGAGCATTTTAGAAAATTTCGATATTAAACAGAAATTATTAAAATTAAATATCTAAATAAAAATAAATTTAAGTGACTTCATAGAACACTTTTAAAACAATAGTTTATTATTAAATACAATATTTTATTGTTTGGTCAAAGGCATACATTGTATGGTGAATAAAGAAGAGATAAAAAAACACAATGTTAATTACATTAATGACATTAACTCGATACGATATGATGATCTGTAATTAAACTTTCCATTCACGTTTATGTGGTGTTTACAGTTTCATGAACAATTATTCGCTCATTTTCACTAATATAAACATAGTGCTCTCTACTTTACCTTCATTTATTCATCTAGAAATCAGTGTGGAGAAAAATTTATAGCGAGAATATGATAATATGATTGAAAATAGCATGATGAAAAATGATTTTAATTGAAATTTACAAAAATATATTTTTGACAAGTGTCATTGCATTACATGTGCCATGTATGTTAATTTAAAAATTGTAGAAGTGAAAAATCAACCACAAAAAATCTGAAGAAGGCAATAAAAAAATTTTGCCTTTGCAAATAGCATGGATAGGAAAAGTTTATTAAGAAGTGCGATGTGCTTAGAATAGAGAATTAGTGGTAAGAGAAAAAGAAAACGGAAGAGCAGAGAAAAAAAATTTACATTTTAATAGCTAAGCGCGCCAGTTTACTGTGGAAAAACGAGAGGGATGAATTACAACCATTCAATTTCTATAGAAATTTTTAGAGCATTTTTGTATAGAAAATGCAGCTTACACATTCACTTTGGCTGTTCAACTGGCTAGTTGCTTCGAGATCTCGAAAACTATAATAGCTAGAAATTTCTGGTTTTTTGTATTTAATTTATGCTATTGAGTTATTGGCGGCAAATATAGTCAGAAAGTTTGTATTGTTTCCTATACTCGAGAAATTACGATTTTAATTTGCTATATTGAAAAAAGTAAACAAAAAAAATTTTTTCTTCGATTACTAAGATTTTTTCAGAGGGATGGACACTTAAGCAAATGGCGAAAAAAATTAATTCAGGCAAAAGTTGGCAAAAAATTTTCATGTCACATGCGACCGAGGGTGTGACAGCTTCGAAGAAAAGGGAGAAATAATCGAAAACGGAGAAAAAGTGTAGAAAGTGTAGAAAAATGTAGAAAAGTGTAGAAAGGTCAAAACAAAGTTTCAAATTTCTTGAATTTTCTTGAAATAAGTTTCTTAGACCTATTTAGATTGTTTCTGCCAATTTTTTAAGTCTGCACTGTAAGTTTGAGAGCTCAAAACTTCCTAAATCATGAAATATTCATAAATAAACAAAAATTGAAAGTGTAGAAAGTGTAGAAAAATTAAGAAAAACGGAGAAAAAGGGAGAAAAAATTAAAATTTTTCTTCGAAGCTGTCACCCCCTCGCATGCGACATAAAAATATTTATTTTGGTTATTTTCTTTCTTTTTCAATTATTTGTAGTCTTTGGATGACTCTAATGTAATTAATAATGTTATCCGCAATGACTTTACTTTATTCAAAAGTTTATAAAATTGATTATAAAAATTAGTAAACAATTTGTTGTGCAACAAAATAT
>JACWBX010004243.1:0-14403 GCA_014622435.1 Polypedilum pembai
TAATATCTCGAATAGTGCAATCAGTGACAGCTTTCTAACTATGTTTCGTCACAATAACTCAATAGCACAAATCGAACACAAAAAACCGCGAGTCTCTAGCTATTGTAGTTTTCGAGATCTCGAAGCAGCCAGCCAGCCGAACAGCCGAACAGCCGAACAGCCAGCCAGCCAGCCAAAGTGAACTTATAAGCTGCATTTTCTATACAAAAATGCGCTAAAAATGTGAATGAAAAAGAAATTTTGGCAAACTGTAACTGAAATATGATGAATATTGATTTTAGTTAAATAAAATAAGAGTTCTTAAATTATTTTATAAATAGTTTAATATTAAGAATTTCAACATTTTTTGAAAATCAATTACTTTTTCAACCTGATGTCTCTCTTTTAAAAAGACTCGAATAAACTTCGGATCCTCTTTTTGTAGGCGGTCCTAGGTGACATTTTATTCGAATATATTCAATCTCTAAGCAACGCGCAAGTGTAAGAAATAGAATGATTGAAAATTTTCAATATTTTGTGGAAATTTTGCAATAAAAAGTGTATAAAAAGTTTTTAAAATTTATTTAATTTTTTTCTCATTTTTAATTTTTTATCCACTTTTCATGAAATTTGATTTATTTATTCGTATTTGCAAAAGATTTGTGATTTTCGTTTAATGTAAATTTTCACTGGTGGAATGGTGTGCAATTCATGTGTCACAACGAAGCCTTGAAAAAAATGCTTATATAAGTGGATGAATGAACTGATTTATTCGCTTATTATCTATAAAGTGAGTGACCAACACTCATAAGCAACAATTACTTTGTTAAACTTTATTAAATAAATTTTGTGTCACGACTTAAAAAGTTGACCAACACGACTGCAATTTTTACTCACTTTTTGGTATAAATATCTTTGTTTTTTTGTTTTTTTCGATAATATTCTATAAAGTTTTGTTGAATTTGTTTCAAAATTTACTGAAAATGCTTAAAATAACTTTTCTACTACTTATTGGTAATATTTTATAAAACTTTTCCAAATTTTATTTTATTTTAATTTCTTACAATTTTTGCCTCTTCAACTTTTGCTGGTAGTCCAACGAACGGAATTCCATTTTGTGCTAGTTCAGTTTATTCAAGGTGTGATACTTTAACTTGTCCATCAGAAACTCCAGTGAAAATTCATAAAACTTATGTAGAGGATTATGGAAGTCCTCAATGTTGCTGCAGTGAATATGAGTAGTCAATCAGAAAAAAAAGAAATTGCTCAAACTTTCATCACTTTATTTCATTTTAGTGCTTAAATTTCAGTAAAACTAATATAAATTTAAAATTCTTAATGAAATTTACAGAAAAACTCACTCGTAAAAATAACAATATTCAGTTCTTTTCTTTTCGGATTTTGTAAATAAAAAAAGGAGACATTCATAGAATGAGCCGATATTCTCCGGCTATAATTTTACGAAATTTATCTTATCGAAATAATTCAGCTAAATATTATGAGAGTAATTAGGCCGAATTTATTACGCTGCATGTAAAGAGAAAATTTTTAACATTTTTTATTGATAATGTTTGTGTAACTTTAAAAACTGAAAATTCTTGATTTTTATTATCGTTTTAGCTTTTTTTATTAAAGAATTATTAAGAAAATATGAAACTAAAAAACTATTATAAAAGTTGAAAAAAATTTTATTCATTTATTTTTTCTGTTATATTAACTGCAGTAGAACTTAGAGGGAAAACACGATTGTTGATTCTTTTCTTTATATTATGAGACCTTCTCATGTGTTGAAAATAATTTTTAGAATTTTTGGCTGTGTAGTTGCAAAAATCACATTTCTTTTCTTCTTGAAGTTTTGCTAGAAATAAAAGAAATTTGAAAATTATTTAAATTGTTGTTCAAAATTTAAAAATTTGTAATTTAACGAATTTTTAAGTCTTAAATTCTTAAGTCAAAATTTCGAACTAATAAAAATATTTTTAGTCATTAAAATCTGTTTTAAATTAAATCTTAAATAAAATTTCTTAACTTACGATTATGAACTTCTTTTTTATGTCTCACTAAAAAGTCTTCATATTTAAAAGTTGAATTACATCCATCATAATCACAAGCAAAAGGTCTCACATCAATTTTTCTATCCTGATGCTGTCTTTTCATGTGTTTTCTTAAACTTTGATTTGTCACAAAACATTCAAGGCAAATTTCACATTTATGCTTTTCTGGCTCTGTGTGTCTTAATCTATGCTGTCTCAATGCAACTCGATGTCTAAAAGCCATGTTGCAAAACTCACAAACATAAGGCTTCAAATTTTTGTGCATATTTTGATGATCTTGCAAGTTTCTAAGCTCAGTAAAAGTTTTTAAACAGTCAGGAAATTCACATTTGTAGCTTGCTTTTGTGTCATTGAAATGCGTGCTTAAATGTCTTTTCATTCTTGACGATACAACTAATTTGCTGCAAATTTCACATAAACTTTTTGTAACATTTTCATATTTTGGCTGTCGAATATCAAAATGAGCAAAAATGTGCTTTAACAGTGGCTGCTTCATGTTGAATTTCATCCCACAATGATCACATTCTAAAAATTTTTCTCTGTGCAGCAGCATGTGATGATAAAGTTGCTTTTCAGTGTCAAATTGTTTATTGCATTTTTCACAAATTTTTAATGACAGTTGAACATCACCATGAACTCTCAAGTGAGCATGAAGATTTTTTAATGTATTGCAATGACCAACAGAACATTTTGAACATTTGAAATGATTTTCAGGATTGTGCATTGAGTTGTGATGTTTATTTAAGCCACTTCGAGTGTACAAAATTTTAGGACAAAAATCACAAGCAAATTCAGGTTGCGTAAGAAATTGTGAATGACGAATTGGCGGAAGAAAATTTTCACTTTTAATTTTCTCAATTGGTTTTGGAAAATTCAAACTTTTTGGTTTTCGTCCACGTTTTGAGGATTTTGAAGAATTTAAAATTTCATTGTCAAATGCTTCTGATTTTTCACTTTTAAAGTCTTCAAACGAAATTTCTTCAGTTGTTGGCACTTCCAAATGATCTTTTTGTTCTTCATTCGATTTTAAAATTGATAAATTTAAAAAATGATTAAGAATTTGAGATTTTGTTGAAAAGATTTCAGGACAGTTGCATAATTGCACTTTTTTTGATAAATTTAAATCTGTAAAATAGAGAAGAAAAAATAAAAACGATTGAAAAATATTTTTTTAATAATATTTTACGAAATTCAAGTATAATTGAATAAAAATTTTAAGAATCCAGTTAAACATATATATTTTTCAAGAGGAAAAACTCTATTAAAAAATCTATCAAATTGACAAATTTTTTGTAAGTTTCATACAAAATTTTTGAGTTTCAATGGTTATTTTGTTTTTGTTATCAAGAATTCTAACCCCTTGATAATTTCATAGAAAAATTTTAAAGCTTTTCTGCATAAAAACTCTTTATATTAAGCATCAATCATGAAAACTTTTGCTTTATTTCGGAGTAAAATCTCAAAGATTTCTTTGACTAATTTATTGTTAGAGAATTTAGTTTAGGTTTTGTACTTTTAATTTTATAAATTTAATAATCAAAAGTTTTAAAATGCAATAACATGAAAAACTCACTGATAAATCTTTGACAATTTAATTTAATTATTTAAGATAATTTTCCTTTCAATTTCTAGCTGGAGTTAACATGAATAGAATGTTACAAAAGTGTATTTTTAGTTCTGTTTTAGGATTTTTTCAAGTACTTGCTTCTAGTAAAAATACATTTTTATAAGTAAGTTCATTTGCCTAAGTTTTTATTGTTTTTCGTTTATATTTCATGAACTATGATTATAAAAGGGTTTTTAATTTTTTCGTTATAACGATTTTCTATTTTTTTTCTTTATATATAAATAATTTTGTGTTCAATTTGTCAATAAAACTGTACGAAAATTAGTTGAAACTTGTCAAAAAAATGTTAAAGTTAACTTTATTTTTACTTGTTACTAGTAAATTTCTTAGAATTTTAGTTTGAATAAAATTTTTTATTTTTTTATTATTTTCAGTTTTTGTCTCAACGTTTGCCGGTGGTCCATCTCGCTCTATTGAAAGTTGCTTTGGCTCAACTTTCGGATCATGTAATGATTTTGATTGCCCATCAGGCTTTTTTAGTCAAAAATATTCGCCAGTAATTAAAGATGGACAAAATTTGTGTTGCTGTTTTGGCAATGATTATGTTTAAAATTTTCAATTTGAAAAATTTTAAAAATAAAAAATTTTAATACAAGTCACCGTTAATAATAATTAATCAAATATTTACTTTGTGAAAAATTTAAAAAATTTTTAATGTCTTCACCTTTGTTATGAAATTCTTTTATATGATCAATTAATAAATTCAACAATTTTCTAACATCACAACACAGCAAACAACATTGAATTGTTTCTTCAATAAAATTTAATATTTCAATTTGATTTTTTTCTTTTTCACTTGAGTTCATTGCTATTTATTGAAAAATTTAAATTTTGTAAATTTTCAATTCATTAATATTTTTAATTTTATTTAAATTATAAATTTACACAAGTCTTCTGTTTATGTTTTAAGCGGGTTATGGAACTCTTTGTAAACAAAAATTTTCTTTTATAATAAGACAAACAGAAGAATTCTAAAATTTTAAAATTAATCTTTGAAATAAATTTTAAAAAATTTTTCATAGTAAACATTGAATACTTTACGATATAAAAATATTTCAATAATATTTAACAGAAAATTTTCCAAAAACTTCAATAATTCATAAAAATAAATTTAACGGTAATAAAAAATTCAAAAACTTTCTTCAATTTGCCACGATAGTTAGGTTTTACATTTGAAAGTTTTAGACTTAGAATTATTCAATAAACAATCAAATAAAAAATCTTTTCTAACAATAAATTTGTCAAGTTAAAAAGAAATAAAAAACTTTCTAATCCAGGTACACATAAAACTCTCCAAAAAAAACAATAACAAAAACAACACAAAATAATAAGAAGAAGAAAATTTCAGCTGACAATTCAAAAAAAAATTTCACTCATAATTACATCTCAAGTTCAGTTTGTTGCCCTTCTCTAAGTACAAAATAACAACTTAAACCTTTAATTAACTGCTCAACATCCCAATGATGACTGTCACACATCAAACAATTAGAATTCTTCGTCGAAATCTCAGTACGATCAATGTAGAGCAATTACTGAGTGAAGAAAACAAAATTAGGACATTGGAAAGTTTTAAAAAAGTTACAAAAATCAAATACGGGGAAAAAATCAAACGACATGCAGCAATTTTGATTCCAATTTGTGTATCACCAAATAATGAAGTTAGCATTCTTTATACGTTAAGAAGCAGTACATTAAGAACACATAAGGGACAAATATCATTTCCAGGTAATTAATAATTAGAACTGAAGTGAGAAAAATTAAATTCTAAGAAATATTGATAATTTTTAGGTGGTCACATGGATAAGACTGATGGACATGAAATAGAATGTGCTCTGCGAGAAACTCACGAAGAAATTGGCCTTAAATCATCAGCAATAAATGTGTGGGGAACTGGAAGTCCAATAACTCCATCATTTGGAACTGCGATTGTCCCAGTAATAGCCGATATTAGAAATTATTCACCTTCAATGTTGACATTAAATCATGATGAAGTTGCTGAAGTTCATAATATTCCGCTTGAAAGACTTATTGACCCAGATCTCATCAAATACACACAATTTCGAACACCTTCAGGTCAAGGCTATGTGCTCCCTGTGTATCTTGGCGGTAAAATGAGATTTTGGGGCGCGACAGCTCTTGTCACACATCTTTTCCTCTCATCACTACTAACAAAGGAACAATATGTAAAAAAAATTCCATTTGTGAGTTTTTATAAACCTTGAAGTGAATTTGCTGCCAAAAATTTATTTTTTAACTAGACAATTGCGACGTGAGTTTTAGAAACTTGAGAAAATGAAAAAATGAAATTTAATAAGTTGAAGACATGAAATTTTTAGATTTTTAAGTGAACCGCTGTTTTGTAATTGAAGCAATTTAACTATTTGTTCAGATGGATCAGTGCAAAAATTGACATTTTATGATAAGATGATTGAGAGAGAGAAAATTTAAAAATTTTGTTTGAAATATATCTTAAAAGTTCTTTCAGGCAAAACTGTATTAAAAGAAAAAGATTTTAAAATTGTTAAAGACGATTTTAAAAGTTTAGATAAAACTTAGCAAAATGAGTTAATGAAGATCAACTTGAATCAAGTGTTGAAGATTTCTAGTAAATCACACAAAATTATTTACTCACCTAAATATATATGATATTAGACATAGATTAGGCACTTGTTCTATGATCCTGGTGACGTGAAAAATTTTTAAATTTTCTAAAAATAACAACTTTTGGTGCTTGATAAAATATATTTTAAGGCCAAAATGTGATGTATAAAAAATATTTGCTTTTAAAACGTGTCGCAGCTCAAAAAAATGTTTGATGGCACTGATGTAAATTAAAAAGTGATTCTTAAAATTTTTTTATATTTTGAATATTTTCTTTTGCAATAATGTCAAAGTGCGTGAACTTTTGTCATTTTGATTCATATTTAAAAATTTTTATATAATCAAATTTAATATAGCAAATAAATTTTTAATAAAATTTAGTCAGCTACCATCAAGCACAATCAAAGAAGGAAAATTTATTTTTTTTTTTTATTATACTATTGCAACCAAACTGAAATCATAGAAAGTTTTTATTACTAAGGAATGATTTTCAACATCAAGCAAATTTTATGAAATATTTAATCACAAATATTTTTAAATTGAAGCCATTTTTCTTTTTTCATTATTGAAATAATTCTCTCAATCTTAAATGCGTGTGATATTATAAAACAATTGGTTACTGAACAATTAGAAAAAATATTGATAATTTTGAACTTTAAAAATGATATTTTTTATTAATTTTTAAAAATTATGTAGAAAATTTATTCATTATTTTATATCATTCTTATTCTTATTTAATTAAAAATAAAGAAAAATATAACTCTTAGTCAGAGTTGTTAAAATGAGACAAAATTTCGAATTTATTTTATATCTCAGTAATAACGAAAGAATTTAAATAAATTTAGACTAATTAAGAAAATAGAACAGGTTTAAATTTTATCAGTTTAGGCAAATTGTCTGTTTTCAACGATTCTGACCTTTATAGTGAAAAAAAATATTTTTTGATAATTTAAAGATTTTTTTTGATAGAATTATTTATCCGTGGTTAAAAATTATTAATCAATTACATCAATAAAATTTAATTATTATAGTAAAAAGAAAAACACTTTTTTTAGCTTTCTTTAATTACAATTTTCATTGACTTCTTTTTTCAGCTGACTTTTTTCCTTTACTGTAATTGGTTTAAATTTATTTGAACCAAAAAATTTATTTAAACAATATTTTTTTTCTCAAATTTATATATGTTAAAATCATTTTGTCATCAAATACTTTTGGACTTAATTTTGTTATATTATTATTTCCCAAATCTATTTGTTCTAACATTTGATTATTCTTAAAAATATTTTCAACTAGAGTTGTAGATTTGAGCTCAGGTGGACAGAAGCTCGATACGACCATTCACAATCTTCTGAAACTTAACCAAAATGGCAGCCGAAGAAATCAAAAATCTTTTTCTTCTTAATTCTTTTATTTCTACTTTCTTCGCTTTGCGTGTGAAGAAGTGTTGCTTATATGGAGATTTTAAACTATAAAAAGATGCATTAAATAAATCAGATACAAAAATTTATAATAAAATAACTTACTAAATCGTAATGTTTCTCCTTTTTCACCCTCTTCGAATCGACCTTAATTTTGAAATTTCTAACTTTATTTTTCGAACATCTTTCAAAAACTAATATGTTCGTTACAAATCAACTGTCACTTGGTGACAAGATTTATTATGTGACAAATTTATTAATCTCAAATTAACTAAGATTTCAAAAATATCTTTTGGAAGTGAAGTTAAATTAATTTTTTCCAAATCTACGTGTTGGCTTGTCTACGAACATTTTAAAAATTTAAAAACACCTTTTTACAATTTGCCTTTCTCAAGTTATGACTGGTCAAACCAGCCTATCAATCATCGCAGATCTATAATCGTGTTTTTTTACAAAAATGCGCTAAAAATTTTAAATTCCTAAAAGTACCGAAGGAAATCCAATCTGAGTAGTGATGTTTAGTTGATGTAATAAAATTAATTAACATTGCTTATTAATCTTTATTCTAAGCTCATCAATTTCTTTTTTTGTAAGCAATATGGTGGAATTTTTACTTCCATAAATTTCGTTAATACAACTATTCCATCTCAAATCAACTAATGTCAAATTTGGTTTGTTATCAAGTATTCTTGTACTCAATTTAGTAATTTTATTTTTCCATAAAATTAATTCATTTAGGTTAGCATTATTGCTAAAAATATTGTCATCAAATGTTGTAAACTCATTCTGTCCAAGACTAATAAATCTAAGATTTTTTAAATTTTTAAAAACATCTGCTGGCAATAAAGCAATTTGATTGACGCTAAAAAAAAATTTTTCTAAATTAACTAAATTATCAAACATATTAGTTTCTATATATGTTACTTTGTTTTCACTTAGAGAAAGTAATGTTAAGCTTTTCAGATGTGCAAATGTCTGTGGAGCAATATCTGTGATTTGATTTTTTCGAAAGTTTAAATGTTTAAGCTTTAAATTATTTTTAAATAATTTCGAATTCAAATATTTAATTTTATTTTCAAGTAAAATTAAATATTTTAGCTCAATTAAATCGTTAAATGTATTTTCTTCAATTGTGTCAATAAGATTGTTCTTTAAATTCAAAAATTCCAATTTTTTTAAATTCTTAAAATTTTCGAATTCCAAATGTTGCACATCGTAATATTGAGCAAAGTAAGCAATAATATTAGGAAAGATTTCGCTTACACGAACAGGAAGAAATTTTATGTTATTTCTATTAAAACAAGTGTAGCCATTACAAAAGTTTAAAATTCCAAAATATCTCACTTCATCATTTTGATGTATCCAACGAATTTGAGCTTTTCTAGTTTGAATGTATGTTTCAGTACTAATTTTAAATGCTTTCAACATTCGGTTGATTGGAAATTCTCTATCAGATTCACAACAATGCAGTTCTGCAAGAACTCCATCAATAACTTCTGTGTCATTTGAACAATAGTCATGAAGAACTTTCTTTAACAGATACTTTTCTTTTTCTCTGTTTTGAATGGACAAATTTTCGATGTCGTAGATTTTATTTATACATCGATTCATCCATCTCAAATCAACTAATGTCAAATTTGGTTTGTTATCAAGAATTTTTGAACTCAGTTTAGTAATATTATTACTCGATAAGACTAATTTTTCTAATTTGGGATTATTGCTGAAAATATTTTCTTCTAATGTTCCAAATTGATTTTTTTGTAAATTTGTATATTTAAGGTTTACAAAATTTTTAAAAATGTCAGCTGGCAAAAAAGTTAATTGATTAAAACATAAGTGAAATTCATTTAAATTTACTAAATTATTAAACATATTTGTTTCTATTTTACTTAATTGATTTTCGCATAATGAAAACTCAACCAAGTTTGTTAAATGATTGAAATGATTTGATGTTATTTTGATGATCTTATTTTTATATAAATATAAAAATTCAAGTTTTAAATTATTTTGAAAAATATTTTCATCTAAAATCATTAATGAATTTTCTGCAAGATTTAAAAATGTAAGACGAATTAGGTTTTTAAAAATATCATTCGGAAGCAATGTAAATTGATTGCTGCACATTTTGAGTTTTTCTAAATCCTTCAAATTTTCAAATATGTTGGATTCAAGTGTAGTCAATTTGTTTCCACATACTGATAGATAATTCAATTTGGATAAAGAATTGAAATGTTCCGAAGTAATATTTATTATTTGATTCATATTTAAAATAAAATACTTCAACTTTAAATTGTTTGCAAAAATTTTGAAATTCAAGTTTTGAATCTTGTTATTTTCTAAATTTAAGTATTTAAGTTCAATCAAATCATCAAAAACACCTTTATCAATTGTTTCAATAAGATTATTAGAGAGATCTAAAATTTGTAATTCCTTCAAATTTTCAAAGTTTTCTTTTGTTAATTGTTTTACTTCGTATCTTTGGGCAACGTAAGCAATGAGAATAGGAAAGAGCTTACTAATATTGATAGGTAAGTTTGTTTCATCGTTTCTTTTTTTACAATAAGCATCGATGCATTTTAAAAAAATATCAAACTTTTCAATTTTATAATTTTTTAATTCTTTTTTAATTCGGTAATATTTACTTGTAAGCTCATTTCCTCATTAGTTTGAAAAGTTGAAACAGTTTGATTTATTACTATTATATCATCATTTAAAATACAACACTTCTCTTTATATATTTGTCCATAGCTCAAGTTCATTAGAATTATTTTGTTTTGTTCATTTAAATCAGCAAATTCATTTGAAATTTTTATTTGATTTAATTGAAAAATATTACTAAGAATTAAGTTAGTATAAAAACCTATTGACGTTAAAAATAATAAAATTATTATCATTGTTTTAATTGATACTGATGTTCCTTTGGCTTTTACATTTTCTTCTTCTGTAATAATTTCTTTTTCTCTAAGAATTTTTTCATTTTCAATTTTTTGTTTCATTTCAATTAATGAACTTTCAAGTTTAGACATAACATTTAATTCATAAAAATTGAAAAGTGAATCAAAATTACGTTTAATATTCTCAAGAGTTGACGAACTTTTATAATAATAAGCATAAAAGTGAGGAACTCTGACAATCAACTCAGCATGTATTTCGTCATCATCATAACAATTATAAACTTCTCTTATAAGCTTATGAACATCTTTTCTGTCTTTACATTCATTAGAAATAATTTCAAAAATTTCCTCTGTTTCAACATCGTCTCTTTCATAAGGATTGCCATAGTTTTTATATATTTTTGTAATCACAAAATGACAAATTTCGTGAGCGATTGTACCAAATACTTTATACTCTTTTCTTGGATCTAACAATTGTTTTGCACCAACATAAATTCGGCCTTTTGGATAAAAAACTCCAAAAGTGTTATGTCTTTGTGTTGGATCCAAATAATTGACCGAATCATGATTAAAGTCAAAGACAATATGAAAGTTTTGAATTAAAGCCGCAGTTTCAAGAAGAATTTTAATGACAGGAATATTGTTGAGAATTCCAAATGCTCGTAAAACATGGTAACGTTTTTCTTGTGGTTCAAAATTATCTTGAGCAACAAATGATTTTGACATTAAAATACTCAAATGTTGATCATTTTGAATGTTCTTGATGTTTTCAAAATTGATTTCATGCAATTGCTTTTTTTCTTCTTCATTAAAATGTGCTGTGATTTCATGAATATCTTCATATGGTGAAAAGAAAAGATTTTGACCAATGAGATTTTTGTAAATTTTAAACTTTTTATAACCAATTGCTATCAATGAAGCAGAACGATTAGATGTATTATAAAAATAACGTAAATTTGGATTTTCAATCATAATTTGTCTTGCATTTTCAATGTCTTCGGTTAAAATGAATTTATGAAAGTTTTCACACATTTCTGCAAATTTTTTGATTCCTTCAGAGCTGTCTTCAACCTTAAATCTGTAAGGGAACATTGAATTTGCTTTTAAAAAAGCCAAAACAGTGCCATAATGTTTATTTATATAAGCGTAATCAACTGGCAAATGTAAAAAGCTATTTACAGTTTCAACATCGAAATTTACTTCAAGCAAAACTTCTACTACTTTACTTTCTCCATATTTTGAAGCATGAAATAAAAGATTAAAGTTATCTGCGTCAGAAAACGAGGTAAGTGGCACATTAAGTTTGTTAATTGAATCAATTTCATCAGGAGAAATTCCTAAAAATTTTGATATACATAACTTAAACATTTTTAAATATTTAGGATATAAATATTTCAACCAAAGTCTTCTTAAATAAATTTCGTTCTAAAATATATCATGCAGAGTTGTTACAGGCGAAAAGCGAAAATTTTCTTAAATTCTTAAAAAATCTATTTTATTGCTTTTTTGGCTATTATAATTATAAAATAGCATAGGAAAAATATTTTTGGAATTAATTTTCAAAATTTCGATTTTTTCGGGTCCAAAAACTGTTTTAAGTAGATATTTTTGCTTATGTTAATGATTAAAAAACTATTTCAAGTAATTTTCAAATATTTTTTTGAAATAACTTGTCCTGGTCGTCAGCATATGCCGTTGAGCTTACTTTCTTAGATAGTTAACATGTTAAGGAAAAATTTTGTATGTGTTATATGAAAATTATGCAAATATTTAATTTAAAGCACTAAAATAAATAATATCAAGCATTTTTCGATTTTTCAGCTAAATAAATATCAATAAAAACCTAAAATTTTATCAAAAATGGCGCTCTGGTGACCACAAACAAAAAGTAAATATTACATGTTATACATCATTGGAAAGCCCTAAAAACAACTTTCTAACAACATATTTTTACGATAAACTGGTCAAGAGTTATGAATTTTTAATTGAAAACAGTTTTTGAACCCGGAAAAATCGAAATTTTGAAAAATAATTCCAAAAATAATTTTCTCATGCTCTTTTATAGTTACAATAACCAAAAAGGTCACATTTTGGATTTTTCCGATGAAATTTTTTTTCGCCTGTCGCCTGTACAGGCGGCCTGAAATTTTTTTGTTTACAGGCCGCCTGTAACAACTCTGATATCATTCAAACTTTAAAAAATTTCAAAGAATATTTTTTCAACAAAAATTTTTATGTAAATCATTTAAAATTATAACAAATCTACAAAAAGGACAACGCAACACAAAATTTTATAAAAAAAATTTCATTCAATTAGGCTTTGATTTAAATTTTTAGTGAAAAAAATAAATAATATAAATTTACCTGAATGTTGTTGTTGCAGAGATTTTTGAAGAAATTTTATCAAAAATTTTTGCAGAATTTGCAACTTTTCCATACTAATGTTATCCAATATATAAAGAATAAAAAAGTCTGCATTGTTTTTCCAAAGAATGCAAAATTGTCCATTAGTGATAGATTGAAGTACAACGATTAAATTATTTACAATTATTTGTTTTAAATTTTTCAACTCGTGTTCATAAATTTCTTCGAAATTTTCATCAATTTCCATTAAAATGATTTCGCTTCCATCATTTATTTCTTTTTCCACTTCGTCAATAGCTTCTTTAATGGTACTGAATTTTTTTTTCGCAACATTTGAAAGTTCTATTGCTATTTGTGATGCTTCTACAGATGATTGTGATTGATTAGTCTTACAATTTCGGTTGCATTCTTTACAAGCAAAAGAATTTAGTTTTTGTTTAATGCATCTTTTAAAATTTTATAAGAAAATAAAAACTCACTATTTTCATTTTCTTCATGTCGAAAACTTTTCAGAATTCTGTCTATTAAACTTTGTTTTTTTGATTTTGGCATTATAATAAATATATGAATCTAAAATAAATATTTGTTATCAAAATACCTCTGCGTTTATGTCAACGAAGATCTACACGTAAATTTTGTCTGTATAAGCAAGACTACTTGCACAGGCAAGAAAATTAGGTATGTATAGACACAATTACAATGTCTTAAATTAAGAAAATACTGAAGCTTTAATTCAAATAAATTGGTACATAAAGAAAAAGAAAAAATATATCAAATATTATAATGATGAAACACATTACTTGAATGTCAAATATATTTTGACTGATATAAGTAATATGAAACGAATGTGTATAAATGTAATCATATATTGCTTAAGTATTCATATTTATACACTCAAAGAAATCTTATAGTGATATTATAATAATTCCATACAAAATTTTTACTATTTGTTAGTAAGAATAGCACTTACTATGCGTAGAGTAAATTTTGATAAAATTTAGTAAATGCTTTATTTACTATTAAAAAGTAAGTTTTACTATGAAATTTACAATAACAGTAGTTAATTTTACTATTTAATAGTGATTGCTATTCTTACTATTAAAATAGTCAAAATACTCTATTTCATAGTAAAAAAAATGTGAAAAAATAATTTTTACTATAACAATAAAACATTTTTAAGGTCTTTTTATTTTACTATGTTTATAGTGAAATTTTACTAGTCACCCATCTAAGTACTAATCAGCTTTAATATGTTGCTTAGCTTTGATATTCCAATTTGTTCTCTCTAATCCAAATCCTTTACATCCGCGTGAGTGAATTTTTGCAAAATTCAAATATAAATTTTTTTCATACAAATTGTAATTTTTTGATGAATTACTAAATTTTTTACATTTTTCATATTATGTAATTAAAGATATCTTTTTCACAAAATAGAAATCATTTAAAATTTGTATTTTAAAAGAGTA